>JAABKK020005534.1:0-13802 GCA_011634745.2 Catotricha subobsoleta
ATTTTGGGTCGTGGCACCCAATTTTCTTTTTTTACATATTGAGTTGGAACCCGGGTGTGGCCGGACGGATTTGGAAGGTGAATATACCAAGACGCAGAATTAAATTTCTGTGAAAATATATGTACTGGCCTTTTTTTTTGAACCTGAGAACATCGAAATTTTTTTTATCTTTTTTTTTTTTTTAATTTCTTACAAAAATGAAGTCGTGTACCAATTAACTGGCAGCTTGTTTTATCAGATCAGATAATAATCTAATTGAAGTTTTAAGTATTTGGTATTACAGGGGTTAGTCATTCCGATTTGTTATTTATTTTATTTTTTTTTAACAATAGAAACATTAAAAAAAATACTTTTGTTTTGAGAAATTTATTGTATTTTAATTTATATTTTATAATAATTTACATCATAGTTGGATATTTATATAATATTCAATTTAAATATTTTTTTATTTTTCATATTTATTGTTTAAAAATTTACAATTTATCATAATAATAATAATAATAATATTAATAATAATAGTAATAATAATTTATTAAAATTTCAATAAAAATTAAATTTAAATTATTTATATTTAAGTAAATTAATAAATTAATAAATTAAACTTCAGTAAAATTATTGCGTTATTGCAGTGATTTTTTTAAAGCAAAAAAGTAATAAATTTAATTTTATGAATAATCAATTATTTAATTATTAAATTATTTTTATACAAAAATTCAGTATTATTAGTAATATTTTGTGTAGAGCATTCTAAATTTATATTCAATCAGATAAATAAAGAAAAACCACTTCTTTATTTCTTTATTTTATTTTATTTTTTTTTTCTTTGCTTAATTAATATTTTTTTGGTTTTTATATTCGGTCAGATTAAATAATTTTATTAAATTAATAAAAATTAATCAGCGATTCATACATTTTTTGTCTCGAATAAAAAACTAAACAGAAATAAAAAAGAAAAATCATTTGAAAATAATTTAAATTTAAATTTAATCGCCATTAAATAAAAGTTAAATAAATTAAATACTTACTGAAATATAATAAATGTATAAGCCATAATCTTATTCCTAAAACTCGGAATGTAAAATCAAGTAAATCAATATTTACTCAATATTTCAAAAAAAAAAAAAGAATAAGAATAAAATAAAAGAATTCGTACAACAATTATAGATATTTCGAATTTTTATATTAAACTAAATTAATATTTTAATAATAATATAACAACAAGCCTAACACAAAATCACATTGTTTATTAATAACAATTTTTTATTTTCCTTCATATTAATTTTTTTTGATTATCTTAATAAAAACGAGATGAATTAGTTTTAAATTGTATGTTTCCATTGCAATTAATAAAATGAATAAATTTGTGTTCTTTTCAAATATATTATTATTATTATTTATTTTTTTTTTTTTAGTATTTAGTAAATTCCTCGTGCTTGCAGTGCAAATAGTTATTTAATTATTATTATTCATTTATTATTATTAATTTTTTTTTCTTTTTCTATTGCCATACACTCATTTTTATACGCAATATAATTTACGAAATATACAATTAATGATACATAATTAGACATTTTAATTAATAATTTAAAAGGACTAGATTGGATGTTTTTTCACTTAAAATTTATTTTTAATTTCTAATTAAATCAATCGAAAATTATTGAAATAAAAAAGCCGAAATTTATTACGGCTATAATTTAGAATGAAGTTATTAATTTTTTACGTTTTATTTTTCTCTTAAATAAAAATATATATATTTATTATTATTATTATTTTATTTTTTTTTTGTTAATTTTAAATTAAATATTATTTTTTGTTTCGATGTACTTTTTCTTTATATAACATTTACATTCCATTTGAATAGTGTAATATCATTTTAGTAATTTAATTTCGTAGGAATTCATTTCAGTTTAAACCGAATAATATTGCATTTACAGACTATAACTCAACTTTAACATTTGAAGTTTTAAGCGCGTGTTTTATCAATTTAAGTTTGATTATAAACATTTAATATAAGACTATGAAAATATTGGATCATTAGCTTGTAAAAATTGGCTTTTAATAGATCTGCTTCAATTAAAAATACAATCAAATATGAGTTTTACATGCATTTAATATCTGTAATTCTGCAATTGACTGAAAGGAGAAAAGTACCAAAGCGCAAAAAATTATGTGAATTCGTTTTAAATTTAAATACGAATTGGTTATATGTTATGTTGGTTATTAATTACTTGATTGTCATTTAAGAATTTTTAAGTATCTTCATTGCTGTTAACGAAATAATTATTGGTAAATTTTTATTTTTCTAATAAATAAAAGAAAAAAGCGAACTTTCTCTTCAAAGGCAATCTTTTTTTTTTTTTTTCTTTTTAATAATAACTTTTCGAATTTTCAGTGTTCTTTTAAATACATGGAGATTCTGTTTAAATATGTAACTGTATTTAAGTAATTATTGTATTTTAAATGCTATATTTTGATAAGAGATTTGCATAAAAATGTTACGATTTAATAATGATATAATATTTGATTTCAATTTAAACAAATTTTACGTGAAATAAAGAGAAGCGCAAATTGCAAAGTAATGAATTATCATTTAAAAAAAAAAAATTAGGCCAGTTTTCAATGTGATATCGGTGCAAAATTTACAAGTATTCAAATAGATAACTTTTTGTGATAATGATATTAATTAAAATGCTTGCAATTACTACAATATTGAATATTTTAAACGGAATAATTTATCAAATTAATTAAAGAGTCTGAATTAATTAATTTAGTTTATTATAAATTTATAAACTACGCCTAATTACATTTAATCGATGTTATTCTAAGTTTTTTTTTAATTTTATTTTTTTTAATTTTTTTTATTTGTGTTAAATTTTACCATTTTATCTGGTTAATAGTAGCAAATTGTTTAAATACATTTACAATTATTAATTTACTACTACTACTATTTTATTTTTAATATATATATATATTTTTTAATGAATGACAGATATCGTAAAATAGTTGCCTTTTTCCAGTTTCCAATTTGCTTCTCTTGAAATCGTTTTACACACTTTTCAATAATTACAGATAACATTTGTTTATTTGAAAATCATCGAATCATCTAGTTTAAATTGGTAAAATGATTTATGCCAGTTTTCTTTCTACAAAAAAGACCATACTTATTAGTTATTGTTTTAGAGTACATAAATTTCACATATTTTTTTTTTTTGTTATAATTCTAAACTTGTTATAGTATTTATTTATTTTATTTTTATTTATAAGTTAAAGATCATCATAAGACATTAGTTCCATAAGCACAAAATACTGATGAATATTTCCTGTTTAAATTTGCGACATATATCCATTAAATTTTAATCTTAATTGTAAATTTTAATTTAGTTTAATTAAATAAACAGCAAAATGTGTCGCCAGTAAATTGTATTTTGTTTCATCAGATTTTTTTCGTCTTTTTAATAATTTTCTTTTTCAGATTATTTATTTTAAATTATTTTATATATAGCAAAATAAAAGGCTTACAAATTTATTTTATTTGAAAAAATATATTATACAAAATGATCATTAAAGTATTCTTCGATGATTTTGGTAAATGAAAACTAAATCATAGTTCAAACGAAGTGATACACTTTAAGCGATAATGTGCTTTAACTGTCGCAACAATAGTCGTGACTTCAGTGTTGTGCTATCGTATATTAAATAGTTTTCATTTAACCAAATTCATCTTCCTTTACCATTTTAGATCAACACCATAGTGAATACTTTATGATCAAAAAAATTTTTTTTTTTTATAATTCTTTTTATAATCCAAAATATTATTTACCTTATTTTCTGAATTATAAAGGGTTTACTACAAAATCTTGGACCCTTTTTCCTTGCTCATTACTACTGGTTTTAATTTTTTTTTTCTTTAGTTTTTCAATATTTACACAAATTACAATATCATTATATTATTTATTAAATTTATTTTTATCCAATCTAAAAAAAAAAAAGTACTTGAATCTAAAAAAATAGGTACTATTTAATTTATTTTTTGTTTTTTTTTTTTATTATTAAATTCTATTTTATTACAAGTTATAAACGCACACAAACTATCTAAAGAATTGCTTTTAGTTTTTAGATTTATAATTTATTGGTTGAATATTTAACAAATTTAAAATAAAGATATAAATATATCTTTTTAATATTTAATGGATTTTCAATATTTTTTGTTTTTTTTTGTTAGTTTTGCTTGAATTTTTAGGACAAAGTCAATTCATAAAATATGCATATAATGACGAGTGACACTTGAATTGAACAATGAATAACGTTATTTTATAAAAAAAAAATCGCTAATGATAGTATAAGCGTGTGCTATAATAATTAAATTCTGTGATAAACAGCAAATTTGAAATAGATCTATCTCTGGATTATTTATTCAGTTTACTGCTAAAAAAAAAAAAAAAACATTCTCTCATCTTTATTTATTGAAAAATTTATACAAAATTTATAGAAATATTTTTTTTTTCAAGTGCCATTGCTCATCATATATCTCGTTTTTATTTATCATCGAAAGATATAATAATAGACCTTATAGTGATCTTATATTTGTTGAATAATAAATTATTTACATTAATGATTTGTTTGATTTGCTATTTTCAATTTTAAAATATATAAATTTATATATATATATTTTTTTTTCTTTGGGATTGTCATAAGCTAATGCATTTATATAATTTTTGAAAGGAATATAAATTTAGAATTTACTTTATTATAAATTTTTGTAGTTAAATAAGACATTTACATAATCATGTAATTCTATACTTAATTCATTTACAAATTTATAAGTAAAATAAAATTTTCGTAAATCGTACAAACTAAACCACAGACTCTCTTTTTATTCAGTATTTATTCATTAATTATCTATGATAATAAAAGAAACACTAAAAACGACGAAATTTATTTATTTTTTTTTTTTTTTTTTGCGAGAACTTTATTACACATGTTGTATTGATGGGTTGATACTTAATCCAGGGGCGCAAAGATTAAGTATCAAACTATTTTTCATTATTCTTTCATTTTCACACATTAACTGTCAGAGAAATTGATATAAATCGTTTTATAAATATTTTATTTTTTTTAACTAAAACAAAAATGGTGTTTCAGGCGCATTTAGAGTTTGTATAATTTTTGATAATTTGTAAATAAAAATATAAGTGATTATAAAAATAATTGAAATAAAATTAAATGAGAAAATGTTGAGTTTTAAAGGGAAGTTTAAATGTAGATTTGGTGTAACAATACCATATTAATGGTCGAAACCAAAAAAACACAAAACAAAACAAAACAATAATTTAAAATAAAAACTTATATCATAGTTCTCATCATAGTCATTTTGATGTGTTAATGTGTTAAATAAATAATTTTTGGTAAGTCAATGTACATCATTTTTTTCGAATTTATGATGAACTTTTAAATAAATTTATATTAAAATAAATTTCTTTTTTTTAATGGAAACTATTACATAATTGACATTTTTTTTTTTTTTTAATTCCGATTTAAAATTTATTATTTACACAAGGGCATTTTTGATTAGAAAAATATATTCAAATTTAATATTTTATGAAAAATTAGTAAATGTTTTCATGTTTAGTTTCAAATCAATAAATTATTCTTATTGAGTTCTGTTGAGGAACATTTCTATTTATTTTTCTATAATTTACTCGTTTGCTCCTTTATTCTTTTATCTTTTGTTATAAGTAAATCTTTGAGCCTATATTTCGATATGAGGTTATTTCCTCAAAAGTTGCATTTTTTTTTTAAAGCGCAAAGGCTGACATCAAATCCTTTTTAAAACTTTAATATTTCACAGAATATCGTAAAGCATTTAATTTTTACACCGTAATTTTATAGAGATTGCAATGATATTATATATATTTGTCAAATTAGAGTTTGTATATAGGTTTGTATTTTGGCTTTGATTCACTGAAAATTTTCCATTTAATTTAATCAAGCATATGAAACCTCTAATCAAGCTCTATTTTTAATAGTTTTATAGCGCTAATTTATGCTATTTGTAAAAATTTCTTGAATATTCAAGAGTACTATATGTTTAATAAGAAATTGTTTGGAACATCGGTAAAGTATTTCAGTAGTTGCTGATTCTTGGTCAAAATTCTTAATGATATCATCGCTATTTTGACAGATTTAAAACCTGACAATTCTAGAGACATGTTTCAGCTTAAATTAATCTATTTACAATTTTACTTGATGGTTCTTTGGAGTTATGATTTCAATAAACAAACTCACTCTGTTTCGAGATTCATGATAATGATATTTGAGAAACTAAAATTGTATCACAAAAAATAAAAAAAACATATTCTTTCTTCCTAATTATACAATAACTATAATATTTTTGCGATAATATCAACAAAAATTATCACATACCTTACTTAAATATTTGAAATTTCATACAAGAAAAATAAATGAAAAGTTAGCAAGAAATCTTCTTTTTTTTTCAAAATAAACTAAATAATTTTCAGAATCACGCGAGAAAAAAATGAAAAAAAAAAAAAATAAAAAGAAAGAAAAATACAAAAACCGAAAATGGGAATGCAATTAAGATTAATGATAATTTTATAATGATATGTAGTGCAGATGCATTTTAAATTTATCCTTATTATGTTATTCTAATCTAATTCATTATTAGGTTGTTTTTCTTTTTTCTTTAATTTTATTATACATATATATGTGATTATAATTATTAGAGCTAAAAATAAGAATATATATATTTATTCGATATCACCTAAACTTATGTTTAAAGAAACCTACAAAAGTTCATGATTTGTTCTTGTTTTAGCTCCGATTATAACGATAGCATTTTCATCGTCAAACAATCACTATAAGGTGAATTAAAATTATTCAATTATTATAATTGTCTTCAATCATTACAACACATTATGCGTCTAATATAGTAATTATTTTACGCAAATTACTTATACATGAACTAAATTGGTTTGCAAAGATCTTCGAATTCCAAACAAGTTTAATTCTTTTATAGTCATTTTTTTTTTCTTTTTTTTTTATTTCGAAGTTTTAATATATCGATTATGAGATCTGTACTTATATTATTTGAAATGATAAAAATCAATTTAAAGGATTTATAGACCAATTCCTGGAATTATTACCAGTAATATAAATAATGAAAAAGTCATGTTTAAAGACGTTTTTATGTTAATTGCAATTTTGTAAAGTGACATTTATTTACTTTAATAGGTACGCTACTTTATTTTGCAAATATAAATTTGAAGAAAAAAATTATTTAGTCGAATTTGAAATGACTAAGATTGATTTTCATTCCAATATTATTTTTTTTTAAAGTATTGATTCTCATAAAAATGTATATTTTAAAAAGTTGTTTAAAAGATTTTATATAAACACTATTTTCAGTCGTCAAGAAAAAGATTTACTCTTGCTGTTGTTTTATATGCGATTATTTTCTATAAGAAATATCAAGCTTTGTAAAATTAATTTATTTTATTTTGTTTTTTAGATAAATTTTCCAATCACTTAATATTTCTAGGATAGTAATTTTATAATTTTATCATTTATGCAATTTCTATTCATCGATTTATTATTTATTTATTGTACAATTAATGTTTGTCTTATATTTAATAGGTTTTAGAAAAATCTAAAATTAACCTTTTCCTTATTATGTTTTGGTTCATAATTTTTTTCTGCATTGAAATAAAAAAAATAATATGGTCTTCAAACACACCTATCTAAAAAAAAAATTAAATATCTGTCCCTGTCCCAAAGTCCATACGCAGAAATTTTTCTTGACCTACAAAATATATTAAGTATGAATGCCAATTATTAACAAAAATAAAATAAAAATCAAATATTTGAAAAAAAAAAAAATACTAAAAATAACTGAACTTTAAATACGCTAATTCAAGAATTAAATATTTGCTACTAGTTCTAAATAGGTTTTAGGTATTTTTGCCTTACTTTCCAAATAGGCAGCCAAGTCATGGTCGTCTGCTTGAAAAGCCAACATCATTGGTGTTTGTCCTTCACCATCTTTCATTGTTAGACTGGCACCACCAGCCACTAACATATAACAAATATTTCGTTGTTTATTTTCAGCAGCTTTATGTAGTGCTGTTTGACCTCTGTTTAATAAATTTACAAAATGAAATATATTTTATATAAATTAATTCATATAAAAAAAATCAATTATCAATATCAACAGAATTCAATTTACTTAGCATTATCGACCATGTTTATGATGGAATTTGGGGCATATGAAATTAAATATTTAACTATGTCTTTATGACCATATTTGCTTCCATAATGAAGTGCTGTTTGTCCAGTTGAATCAATTGATAGTAATGAATATCCTTGCGAGTGTAAGTCACGTAGCTAAGATATTGAAAATAAATTGTAAAAAAGAATATATTATGTGATTTTATAAAACTGAATCGGATTTTATTAAATTGTATTCAAAAATTACCAGCACTAAATCACCAATTTTGGCTGCTTTTATCACAGCATCTGTAGTTTTTTCCAATAAATTACTGCAATATAGATATGAAAAAAAAAAAAAATAAGAAATCATTAGCTAATTATATCAAATGTGTTTTCAATTCGGTTATCTTTAACCATTTAGATTTTAGTTACATTACACTAAATACTTTAACGTAATGAGATTATTTGGAAAAAAAAAAAAACTTTAAGTATTTAAATAGAAAAAATAGAAAACATTCTAATTAAAACTCGTACCTGAATCCAAAAGCATCTTCTGTAAGACCAAATAGCCTTTCATGGAAGCTGCATGCATAATATCACAAAGTTGTTTTAAAGAAAATAAATAATAAAATATATCGAAAAAATTTTGATTTTGTTTTTGATTTGTATTTGTATTGTTTTAGGTGCATTTAGATATACTTGTGGACGTCCTGAGATAAAATTTATAAAATTGAATTAATTAATAAATTGTGCTTGAAAAAAAAATCATTTATTCTTAAATGAAATGTGAATTTATAGAATGACAAAGACATGCCAACATTACCAAAGAGTAGTGTAAAATATTTCGTGTGATTAATTGAAACAAGAATTTAAATTTAATTATAAAAAGTTCAATAAAAAAAAGAACGATGAAAAATTTCCAGTCAAATTGAAAGTAAATAAAATATCTACATTTAATAATAAACAAACCTTTTAAAATTAACAGCTGGTTCTAACTGACGACCGTTACCCACAAGATCTTCTTTCGAAGCATATGAATCTCTGGGACTGCCCTGAGATCCACCAGATCCTTGTGATGCCTGTGAGCCTGAAAACAAACGAATTCAATAAAATATGAAATAATGTTAAGGTCATGATTTGAGATAATTACATTTTCTTGAAGGTATTTCTGCACCACCTGAATCAGAAGTACCACCTGAACCTGGTCCAGATATTGATCGATTAAAGAACTTTTTACTTGGTGACGATGGTGTACCTTCGTGAGATTCTTTTTCTAAATTATCACTTGAACCAGAACTATAATTTGGATGTTTCTGTTGAAATGAACTAGGTGATGCTAAAGCAGTTTCATCTTCTGGTGTTTGGGGTAGTGTTGGTAGTTCTTGATCTAATATGTATATTATTTCGTTGGCAATATCGGTTACATAATGTAAATGTTCTTGGGCACGGTCCACGCGAAAGAATCGCTCGGCTGTGCAAGCTTTAAAAAATAAAGAATAAATAGATTATAATTTTATTATATGTATATTTCTAATTAGGACAAATGCTTACAATCAACAAAACACCAATCCGGCGATAATTTTGAACAATCTGGTGTTTCTTCACAATACTTATTGATCATGTTTCGAACCTGTTCTAAATCAGCAATAGGATTTACTTCGATATTTCCGAAATTCGTTGCCGATTGCTTAAGCAGTTCCTTATCATAATGATGATGCTCATAATCAGTCATTGTTATTTTATATATGCTAGCGTTCAAAGGCTCAAAGCCAGATAATCTAAAAATGTAAATAAAATAATAGGTATATGTATGTAATAATGAATCACTTCTATTAACAATTAAAAAACCAGACTTACTGAACGTTAGTTCGTCCTGGTTTTTTCTTAGCTAACATCACAGCCTTATTAAGTAAATTGAGCTCGATGATAGATGGCTTTAGTTTAGCTGCTTCACCATCTACTTGCATCGGGATTGTCTTTGATGTAATTATTCTTGCTGACTTACATTGTGTAATGCAAGTACCATGCCCACCAGCTTGTAATAATGGTAACTGATATGTAGTTAAACCAACTACTTCAATTAAACCATCATCTGTTGCCGGTTTATATTGGCCACCAGAATTATTCCATGGATGTGTGCCACCACCATAACTTGGAATGTTTAAGAACACAATAGCGTGAACACGATGCTCCTTTAATTTATGAGTTAAATCTTTTCCATCACATTCGAGTGTCACCAATTCGGCAAGACCTTTCCATTTTCGACGTAATAAATCTTTACCACCTGCTTGCCCATAGAACATTTTATTACGCAAACGTGAATTAAATTTTTCCGGATGGGCTTCTCTGGCTTCATGAAATTCTAAGGCAATATGAGCATCAACACCAAATGAAAAATAATTATTTACAACATTTAAAGGCAAATTGTCCTTTCCATCGTTATTTTCACCAGTTGCATTTGGATTTGGCGTTACATTTAAACTCCATCGATCCAATAGGATTGTATCAGAATCACCAATATTTGAGAGAATTTTTGTAATTGGCTCATCAGTGTACCCCTAAATTGTGGAAAATATAGTTTCAATTAAAAAATCAGAAAAACTGAATAATCGTTTTTTTATATTATAATTATTAAGTACTTACGCCACCCCATCCAAGTGCTCGTGCAAGATCATTTCCTGTACCCAATGGAAGAACACCAACAGCCGGTGCTGGTGATATACCAATTTGATCTAAGACAGACAAAACCCAACCGACTGTACCATCACCACCGCATGCAAGGACACGCAATTGTGGTACTTTCCGAAATAATTCCAAACTATAAAAAGGATAAAAAGAACAAAAAGAAAATGATAAAAATTAAAAACATTAATTAAATTAATTTTAAATTACCCCATTTTTGGTCCGCCTAGTGTTAAATCAAATACTTGTCGTGGATTCAGTAACCATTGAAATTTTTGTAATAACTTAGCTCCCTGCAAAAAAATAATAAAAAACAAAAATATTGTCTGTGAAAGCAACTTGTTTGCAATGCCAATGCTTAAGTAATTAATTGAACGTAATAAACATCACACCACAATTTATGTCATAAGAAAAACTTATACCACTTACCTGATTTCCACCACTTTTTGGATTAATAAAAACTAAAACTGGTGTAACATTTGCTGTTGGTATAGGTTTTATAACAAACGTTTTGGCCTCCTTCTCTTTCGACTTTTTTTTGCTCGCTGGTTTCTTTTTTGGTGTTTTCCGCAATGATGATTTAAAACTACCTTTTCGTGGTAATTTAACAATCCATGATGGTGGTACTATTATACTTGAATGAGTTCCTATTTATATTAAAGAAAAAATATACATATTCATTTTTTTATTATTTTTTTTTTTTTTTGAAAACTTTCAATTGTAGAGGAAATATGATTCAGACTTATTTCGTTGAATAGCCAATTATGAAAATATTTGCACTTCACTCAATTCAAAAATAAAATATGTTATTTTTTTTCGTTTTGGGAAATTATTAAATACTTTTTTAATCTATGGAAATGACCTAAATACTAGCTCGTTAAAAGAAAATGTATGTTGAAAAATTTTGTTAACGGAACCGGATAAAAAAAAAAACATGAAAATATGAAATGATATTAAAATAATAACAAGAAGAATGAATAAAAAGCCTTTTTATGCTCATGTAGAAATAAATTATTCAACAATATTGAAATTAACTTTCGGCTGAAGTCAAATAAACATTTAAAAACATTATTTTTAAACATGAACTTTGTGATTTCTTTTTATAGATTTTTGAATGAGAAGAGAAAGTTGGTTAGCACAGCGATCTGCGATATATAAGAATATAATCTTATTTATAAATATTCGAAATAACATTTATGAAAATTCCCAGCTAAAATATAATTTGAATTTTGTATCAGCCACGTATTAAAGGATCATCCGTTTCCTAATTGCTATTCATAACAACAGTCTAGACTAGATTATGTGAATTACGTGTTTTTTTTTTTACTATCTTCAGATTGTTTAAAATATACTTTTCCATTAATATATAATTTGAATAAATAAAAAACAATTAACGATATAGACTTTATGTAATATTATTTATTAAATTGGGATTTTATTTCTCACTGAATGCTTCAAGTAAAGTCGATGGCCTAAAACCAAGGAAATATAAAGACATTCATTTAATTATTTACATCATAGAATATGCAGAAGATATGAATAATTTTTCAAATTATTTAGTATCAATTATTTATTATATTAATTGTTTATGATGACTAACTCCTCTGGGATAGGATAGAACTTACAAAAAAAAAAAAAAACTGTTTCAACCATTATAACCTGATTAACAATAATAGATTTTTATTCTCTTTTACGATTTTATGCGGCTTATTGTGACGCCATATTGTACTGAATATTATTAAATCACATTTTATTTCAAATTGTCTTTTTTATGTTTACGTTGTTTTAACTTTAAGCTCAGGATATGACATATATTGTTAGCATAAAAGCGTATAAGGATGTGAGCATACGTGCACAGGAAGTGTTTCGACAAAAAATAATTAAACCCTATATAAGATTTTGTTCCAAAAGGTATCTTTTTTCAATTGTCTTTCTTCAAAAAGGTATCTTTTGTCACTCATTTTACCCTCATTAGATTTTTGTCAACAAAACCAATTGCATCCCTGCCAGAAATTTTGAGTCTGTGCACCTATGGCTGTTAGTTAGTTTTAGTAATATTTTTCTTTTGTTTTCCAAATAAAGTGAATGTAAAAAATTAACTTACCCAGAATACATTCTTCACCAATTCGCTCTGGATTGAAACATGATTCCTTATTGTGATATGATGACTTGCACCAGGCACATGATAGAGCAACGATTTCCTTAGAACTAAATGACAGTTTCGCTTGAAGTGACTGAAAAATTGGAGATAATTTTTGTTGATTAGAAAATAGATGATCGAAAATTGGTAATCAGAGATTTATCGTAAAAATCAAACTAAAAAAAGATCAATTAAAAAATTATGATAAGAAAATTATTTGGAAAGTATAGCACACAATCACGTAATGAGCAAATCTATTTTAGTGCAAATTCACATAATATTTTTACGCTTCGATGCCTCTTAATTTCATAATACGTTTATTGTATTAATAAACGTATTATATGTATTATACACATTACACATTTTCGAAAAAAAATAATCAAAATTCACATAGACCTGCAGCTGCAACCAGAAACCAGTCGGGTATCCAAAATATCGAAAATCTCGGTTCGAGTCATACCCGAGATTTCGAGTCAGTTTATAATTTTATAGGGATCGTGATTTTTTTTTTTTAGTTTTTTATAGCATTTTCTCAGAATTGGCTACGGATTTTGAAGATTGACCTACCGTTGGACGACGCGGAATCGGAATTGTGACAAAATATGTGGGTTTTGGTTTTCAGTTTCAAAAATCATTTTCGAAAATGGTCGAGATTTTACGACAGGACGGTCCAAAAATATATATTTTGATGTCGACTAAATTCTGCATTTAACGGTAGCTCAATCATCAAAGTCCGTCTACTCAGTTGTATGAC
>JAABKK020005534.1:13902-26483 GCA_011634745.2 Catotricha subobsoleta
TATATATTTTGATGTCGACTAAATTCTGCATTTAACGGTAGCTCAATCATCAAAGTCCGTCTACTCAGTTGTATGACAGCCTCCCTTAAAATTAATTTTATCAAAAAACATTGTATAGGTGAAGTGTGCACAATTGAAACGAAATATATTCTGCACTTAAGGTTTTTTGATTTTATGATTTTTTTTTTATCATATTTGATCCAATTTGTGTGAATAAAAATTTACACAAAAATCCGTTTTTTTGATTTTTTTTTAAGTCCAAAAACAAAAAATATTAAAATCAAAACATATATATTTTCAAGGCACACTCATTCCGCATCCACGGTGGGTTGATCATTTTTGTCCGTCCACCCAATCCTTCGAAAAAGCGAAATGAAAGATTTTTTTCTTAGGATTCGCTTAATTAATGTTAAAAAGGAGCAAAACGAGAATTAATTGAAGGATAAAATAACACTAGGGATTATTATTTTTCATTGTTAATGAAATTAATACTCGCAAAAATTTAGTTCTGTATCAATCTAATTGGCAGCTTGTTTTGAGGAACATCATATCATCCGAAGCACACACAGAAGGTCCACTCTAATCAAAAAAGACCGACACTCGTGTGTTCAAAGTGCTTACAGTTCCAAATAATTTCTCTTATTAAATGTTAAGCAAAATTAGTGTTGAAAGTTAAAGAAAAAAAAACTGTGAAATTTCTTAAAATAAAAGGAAAAAAATTGCGTATATAATCAAATTATTTATTACACGCAGTAACTTATAAATAATATAGTCGCAATAAATAGTTTCCTGCAAATAAAAAGAAAACCAACAAAAAAAATCTCAAAAGATAAATGCAATTTTACCTAGCTCATGCTTGTAGAAGAGTTTTATTTTATATTTTAATTTAAAAATGAATAAATATTTGTAATTAAATAGTAAAATTAAAATGGCATTTCTTGAATAAGAATATTAGAGTAGATGTAGTTTGGTATAGTGGCTAATTTATATAAATAATATTTAAATTTAGTATAGAATTGGTTTAATAGTAAAAACATAGTAAATTTTGAAAATGCAAATTTTCCAAATATGATAACATTAAAAATCAAGAACATAAAATACATTCTGCATAAAATTTAATAAACTTTTGCATCCGCAGCGAAATGATTTAAAATATTTTGTCTACTTGAAATTATTTTAAAACAAAAGTTTTTTTTTTTGTATAGATAAGAGAAATTGGATTTAAAGAGAAATAATAAAACAGAAAAGATTTTTTTTTTTTAAATAACTTAATAGTTAAAGTATTTTAATCAAACAGTAACAGATTTAATAAAACGGTGAATGAATTCATAATAAAGAATTTTGTTTTGAATAAGAAAAACTGTTAAAATGCGAAATGTTTTTTTTTTTTAAATTTTTGATGTGATAATGCTTTAATTACCTTGAAGTAGAATATCTCTGTTGGCTTAAAATTATAATTAATTAATTATAAACGTTAAATACCAAATCAATATTTATTTTAATTTTTCTTCTTTTTTTTTAAGGAAAAATATTTCTACATATAATCCAAGAATCTTCTTCTTTTTTTCTTTCAATTGATAAATATATAACGATTTCTAGACTAATCTGATTAAGCCCGATTAGGTTACCCTCTTTATCGGTAATATCTACATTCTTGCAAAAATATTGCTTTATTTTATCAATTCTTTCTTCATTCATTTTAATTTAAGAATTATCGTCCAATTTTATAAATTAAAAATATTAAATTTTAAACCAGCAAATCCATTAAAATTACATTCAGCTCAAATTAACATTAAACTCTAAACATTTTAATCCGTTTCATTCTAATTGTAATAGAAAATACATTACCGAATTATCGTACATAATAATCACGATAACTATTCTATTAATTTTACGATGCTATTAAATTTTAAAATAAACTTTTTGCAGAGAGAAACTATTGAATTTAATTAAAAGTCTACTGGATGCCAATAGATTGAACTATTTATAAGTGAATATAAGTTTTAAAAGGCCTTAAAAGTATGATAAGAAAATGGTGTGCGGTAGGTAATGAAAATGTTTTCCATCAAATTTTAGTCTTAACTGAACTAAGAAAGTTATAAGATGACAATATAATATAATAATATAGTATGTTGTGTACAAAAACGTTTATCGTTTAACATAATAAGTAATTAGAATATTTTAATGAAAATTAGATATAGCATATAGAACAATGAATAATTAAATTATAAATTTAATAATTGCATTTAAGTGCTGTCGGTGTACGTCATGATGTATGGATGGATGCATACGAAAAATTTGATGGCACTTTGGTTTTTGAATAATTTTTTACAATATTAAATACACTACGACGTTACCTACTCAATCTTTTAATTGGCAATATTTCGAATTGAAATTTTGAAACAAATATGTTTTATTTTTTGTTTTAACTTTTACAGCTTTGCGTTGACTGCACAAAAAATATATGCAGAAGTTTTTAAATAAATTCAATATTTCATTCATTTCTAAAACAATTAAAATGTAAGACGGCTTATCGAAAATACATTTTCATAATGAAATCGGAATGCAATGCAACTTGTAATTTGTAAGGAAAATGTCATCTTTTTTTTCCTTTTTAATATTTCCTGTTCTATTTCCTTTTTAAATATAAAATTCATATAAATACGACAACCAACAAAATTCAAATATCCGACTGTATAAATTATAAACATACCTTAGAACATTGTTTGCATTTTCCTTTTTCCGTTCGACGATGAACCCAATGATGATGTGTTGTTGTCTGTTCACGATATTGTCGGACGCCAACATCTCGAAATGTTGGTTTACATGCCAGTTGTGAACGTTCCATAACAATTGATATACAGCTAGCATGTGCAACGATTTTACATGCTGAGCACTTCATTCGTGAGCCATGTTTCTGTACAAACAAAAAAAAAATGTAAAAAAAAAGAAAAATATGTGAGAACTCATATGTGAACATTTTGAATTCAATTTGAAAATAAAAATTGTGTGGTATTATTTGAGTGAAAATATAATAAGAATATTATCATTTCACTAAAATTTTATTGTTCTTATTTTTCTTTGAAGATTAAACGAAATCTTATTTACAACATAATTCTTTTCAGACAAAACACAAATACCTCATTTTATATTATGTATCTGTTTGTCTTAAGAAAGGAGGTTACAAAATTCCTAGAATACTAACCCAAAAAGGTATAAATACTTTTATGTTACATTTTTTTTTATCGATATTTGTGGCTGCAGGCATTTTAGAAAACCAAAACCGAATAATATAAATAAAAAAAAAAACTTTAAATTCTTATAAGTATATTTCTGATATTTAGTTTAACAAAAAAAGAATAAAAACCTTTTATAAATTTTGTGATATCTTCAATTGTAGGCTCAAAATTCTATGAGAAAATTTCTAAATCAAAGTAAAAAAAAAAAAAAATATCTAAACAATCGTAATGACTAAGCAGGAAACCTTATGTTAATATAATCTATTATGTAATCTAATTCTGAAGAGATATTTCTACAAAAAGTTTCAATTCCATTGGAACCTTTTTTTTTGTTGATTAAGCACCACAATGAATATGTAGAATATGTTACCATAGTTTTATTGAGCCTTCTATGGCAGTTAAATGTAAAGGAGACCTCTTTATGAACAAATTTTATTTGATTTTTTTTTTTGTATGTGATTTAGTTAGTCAAAGAGAGTCAGGAGGCACTTTAAATATTCTTGAGACAAACATTTCTGTGTACGGATTGATGTTTCCACTTAGAATTGTAATCTTTACTCATAATTTTTCACCATTTCCCACCACTTAAGGTATTTTGTTCGTATAATATCATCAGTGAACACATGGTGTTCGTTTTCATCTATTTCGAAAACGTTTACTCGTTCAATATTTCTATGGTATGTTATGACGAAAATACCATTTTTATAAATTATTAATATTAAAAATTTAATAAAAGGAAAGATTTCACAATAAAGTAGATCCATCTCATATATACCAAATCTAATCAAACGTAAAAGAAAATTATGGAAAGAAAAAAACCTTTTTTCAGTTTTTTTTTTTTGTTTTTTTTTCATAAATATTTCATAAATAAATCTTTAGAGCATGTATCTTCCGATCAGAATATATCAGTAAAGTAGGTAAATATATTCTGCATTTTCTTACCAAATGGTTTTTTTTAAAAATAAGAAATTGTGTTGTTATTTATTAAAGAGTTTTTGAAATATTGAAAAAGACTTTCAGTAGTATTTTTCAGATATTACTAGAAGTAGATATATAAGTTATACTACATATTTAATTACTAATTATATATTAAAATATTATTTAAATAATATTAAGAATTGCTGAAACCTGCTACAGACAAGAAACGATATTCTACTAGGAATACTCTAGGGTTAAGGATGGAAATAAAAAACAACAATTATCGATTAAACGTTAGCAATCCCTCGGTTTCATGAATTAATGTTCAAAAGGTTCAAATCGTTGAAACCACAATTATCGATGATTTTTTCTTGACAATAATTTCAATATTTTCAAGTGTTGCAAACACCGCAGTATTTTCCACGGTTCATTGGTGTAAAAATCGTATATATTATAACATTTTGAACAATTTAATCGATTTATAGAATGAATAAATGTTAATCGTCCAGAATATCATTTATACTAGAATATCAAGTTCCAATTACAGTCTATAGTTATGAAACCTATAATGGAATTATCATAGTCCGATAGTATTATAGAAAGTATAAAAACTCTTATTATAGGAATACTAATAAATAATAACAAAAACAAAATCTTTTAAACTTACTGTACAATCATTATCACCAACATAACAGAAGTCACCAGAAACTGATGTTGGAACCCACAAATGGTCACCAGCTACTGCATTTTCGCTCCAATCAGGTGTTTGACGTATTTGACGTTTATGGACAGCATCACTTTTTCTGAAAGAAATTTACAATTTGAAATTAAAAATGATGTTGAAATAAATAATTTAACTGTTCTTGAGAATTCAATTTCATTTCTTTAATTAATTCCTAATAAATTTCTAAAATATGTTTTTCGGTTCAGTAGAATGTTATTTTTTCTGTCGTCTTTCTGTTGATGTTTATCTAAACCATCAAAAAATATTTATCTTTTCGAAATCGAAATGATTGAGGATGAGTTTTATGTGTACTGTTTTTTTTACTTTTAAAAGTTAACATCAAATTGAAAACAGTTCTTGGAAAATGTTATACTTCATTTTATAAAAAAAAAAAAAAATTGAAAAAAAATAGCGTATTGGTTATACGTAATTTTTTTTTATTCGTTTTTTTTTTTATATCGGTTTTTCTCAGGATTTAGTGGTCGGATATTAGTGGTCAATGTACTAAGGAGACGCAGAATTTTGTTTCACATATTACATAATTATATATGTTTCGGTTTTGGCTCGTAAGATTCGTGGTGGAAAAGTAATTTTTTTGTCATTCCGAATTTTCTAATAATTTAGTGAACGGAAAGTCTTGTACCAATCTATTGGTAACTTATATTGCTGAACACAGTAGAATTTAGATTTTTTTTTTTTGTTTAATTTATTTTTGTTGTTAGTTTAATAGGTACACAATTTCAATAGTAAAAAACCAAAATAAAACTGATACACTTTTTATAATATGAAAACTTTAAATTAAAAATTATTTTCTTTAAAAGAAATCCTTTTTTTCCTTTAAATATATTATATTTTATTTTATAGGTAAAATACAATAAATTTGATGAAATGTAAAAATTGTCCTTAAAGATAGGTAAAATTTAAAAATTTGTAAACAAAGGTATCATAAAAAATATTATTGATGGTACGGAAATTTAGTAAGGAGCATTTACGTAGCTGTTGATTTTCCGAAAAATCATACAGGTAAAATTCATACTGTTAGCAGTTTAACATTTATGAATCATTTTAACTACTTGAGCTTAGACACATTAAATCGAAAATATGCCAAATCAACAAAATGTACATATTAATATTTACATTTTTATATCAATTAAATTAAAAATATTTTTTTTTTTTAATATATAACATTTGTAAACACATTTCGATTTGAGTAGATTGCTTTTAGCATAGTTTACATTAAATATGGCGGAAATCAAAACAATCAGCAGCACTACAAATAGAACACAGTTTTACTTGCTCACCACTTCAAATATCCAGATATTAGTAGGTTGATTTAAAGTCACCCTAATTCAATATTTCTAGATTTATAAAAAAAAACCATTGGTATTTATATTAAGTGCGTGCAGCAACTATGACAAACATTCTTATGATATAAAGTTTCCGTATTGAATAACAAGTACTGCCAACAATCTATGTACATTTTATATTTTTTCCACAGAAATGTTTTAATGGATGGATTTTTGGTTTCGCGAACATCTCACATTTCAATGAAGTTTTGATTATATATATACGTAAATATTTTTAAATAACATCTTTAATACAACACCGCATTGTTAGTTATGCTACATAGATTTTAGCCATTAAGAAACTCATCAATTAAATCGTACGCCAGACGGTCTAGTAAACAAAATAATAGAATAAATATCGAAATGTTTTTAAGTAGATATCTTTAAAATTCGATTAAATGGAAATCTCATCAATACAGAAACGTTACCAAATTTGGCCTTGAATACTATTTTCATACCCAAAAATTATGTTATCAGACATCGGTGGGTGAAATTAATAACGGTTCTGCATGGATATATACATATATATATATAAAAGCATCATCTATAATTACGAAGTTCGTGGCAAAAAAGAATCTATCAAGAAATTTTTTGATGGAAAACGATATACAGACATTTTTTTTTTTTATTATTATTGAATGTAAACAATTATTGGTACCTTAATTGAATTATGCAAATTTTAATTTAGTTTATTTTATCGATCTATATTATATATATAATAAATGAATGATTTTAATTTTTTAAAACATTAGCCTAAATCTACAATAAATAAGCCATAATTTAAAATTCACCCACAAAAAAATTAGCAATTTTCCATTTTTCGTATCCGAAGCTTTTTGTATGCATTTGGCATAATAATGAAGATAGGTATATTATATATGGTTAATGTTCGTTTAGAAGGCAGATTTTAATATAATGTTGTTTCAAGTAATTTAAATTGATCAAAATATTGATATATTAATCAATTTATTCGCATATCATTTATTTAATTTTTTTCTGTAAAGCTGCTGTATCTATGACACGTATAGCTTTATTCTAATATTTCTGTTGCGTATATCCCTGAAAGCGTTCATACTGAAAATTTTATTGAAAATAAGCTTAATTAATTTTCAGATAAATTTTACATAATGAGCATTGAATAGTATTCGTATATTAAATAAGGATATATATTTACGAAAATCGCATCAGATTTCACTTTAAATCTGTTATTTAAATTTAATGCTATATATTTATTTGGAGTCGATAATTTAATCTTCTACCCTCTATTTGCAAGGTTTCTTTTTTTCGAACAATGCAGAAATGTTTCTAATTGAGTTCTGAACGAATTTTTATTGTTTACTGAATTTTATTTTGTTTTCGTTTTCAGATAATGAACTTGGTAGCTAATTCATCGATATTATAAATTAATGGTTTTGAATTGAAAGGTTACATGAAAGGCGCTATCTCACATTTTTTCAACAATACCTTTTTTCTGTTCAAATATATTAGTTATAGAGTTAATTTAACTTTTACCCATATCCTGGAAGCGATCGGACATTTTTTAGCCATTTAGTTTAACAGTTTTTTTTTTGTTCTTATATACTATGCTATGTACGTACTCTAAAAAAGAGTAACCAACAAATTTAATAATTTATTTTTCTCGGAATTTTGAAAATCTGACATATAGCGTCTACATCTATGTAGCGTATGTACCGTTCAATTGTTTGAACCCCTCTTAACCCAGTCTAGGCAGTAAATCGATTTTCTCTATACACAGAATACTTTTGATAATACAATTAATTTCTAAAACGTATTACTTAAAACAAAGTTGTGACATAGGACGATGTGAACTTCAGACTCTTTACTATATAATCGTGATTAAATTACTAAAAAAAAAAAACAAACAAACAAAAAACAATAAAGATATTATGGTTTAAAAAATATGTCAATCATTTTATTGTTATTCATAAAAATAAATGTCAATCAAAAATTTCTAAATAATTTTTACCGAAAATTTGGAAAATGAATGGAGAATCAAATTTTTTTTTGTCGTTTATTGTTTTTCTAAAATGGTAAAAGTATCCTTGTAACCAGTGTCGGCAGAAGTTATAGTGCAATACCTAAGTCGTAAAAAAATAATTAAAAAACCTAAATTTCATTTTACACGTTTTTTAAAAATAATTAAATAGGCACAATTTCTTTATCACTTCTATATTTTTTTATAATACACGCACATGAAACACATATCTATGTTTTTAATTATTATCACATACCCAACTTGTTTAAAGTGGGCACATTAATTAAAAAATCTATTATTTAAAAGATTGGCTGAGTTTAATAGGAATTATAAAGACATTTTTCAGTGCGTATCTTTCTATTTGAAGAAAATACTGACTAAAAAATCATACCATACAAGGGATTTCAAGGTATATATTCGAACCTTCGAACCATACTCAATATATTTCATATCATAATGAGGTATATTAATGGTATTGAGGTGCGTATTGAAAATAATGCAATTTTCGATATTTGAAACGGTTGCGGTGTCTTGCTCACTTTCCATTTTCATCAACCCTGCATGTAACCATCACTGTGCAAGAAGATACGAATGTACTAAGCTTTTCATAGGTAGATAAGTATCACACTGTAGTTGATTCAACCATAATAAAACATATCAACCATCAGACATATTAAATTCTAACCTCTCAAGATTAAATATAAGAGAAAAAAAATGAAAATATGAAAATATGAAATACTTCCATGGAGAAAAAAAAGAACATATTGCTGAAGATTGTTTCGAGTTTATGAAAATATATAAAAATAAATCGAATAAAATCAGTAATATTTTCATCTAACCGATGTTATATTACGGTTATATTTATATGCGGCCATCGTAAATAATATAATATATGAAATGCTATATATAGCATGTTACATAGTTTGCTATATATAGAATAAAATGTAAAATGAAATATTATATTAAATTTGGAAATTCTTATAATATCTACATTTGATGCAGTTAGTTCTAGTTGTGAAATGTAGAACATATTTATACAATAGTATTATCAAAGATAACATTGATATTTTCAGACAACATTTTTACATAAATTTATTTCGATAAATGAATGTTATTACTATAATGTATTATTATTACTATTTTTTTCTTTTTTCTTACATCTTCCAGATGATATTTTGTTCATAAAGTCATTTTGTACATCCCATGATATTGTACGAGATTAAGAATATGATGGTGATATATTTTCTGTTAAAAGGAAAACTTTTATTTCCTTCAAAGTGAATATTGAATAGCATATTGCAGATATTATAATAAACCAAGTGTAGTTACATGTTATGCTTTCTCTGTATTACTACTTTTTTTTTTTTTACACATTGAAACGAAATATGTATAAGAATAATACGATAGCAATATTATATGGAAATGGATATGCATGCATAGCTGAATGGTAAATATGTGGAACATTTATATAAATATAGTGGGTGATATGCTGCTACACACTATGATTTTGAATATATTTTATATGTTATCGATGGATGGTGGATGTTGTATAGCTATAGAATTGATTCAATTTTAAGAATTTATGACGCGTTTTATCACTTTATTTTTGTTATCGATTTGTATATATTACAATATATACATATAATGTCATATATCTAATATAATAATATGTGAGACATAGAAAGCATTGAAAATATATCTATATATATAATATATATAAAAATCCATCGTATTATTTTATTGAAGTTGGGATTGATTGTATACTATCATATTCTTGGCGTTGATGTGGTTCATGTGTTGTTTTTTTCTCGGTCATATATTAAACCACCATTGTGTGAGTAATAATCATTCTAGACAGAAATGATTCAATAATATGGTGAGGAAAATTTATTGCTTTTTAAATTAGATTTTCATTTCTTAATATAAACATTTTTCATTATAAGAGAAAAATTGTATTGCGAAAATAATGAAAATCGTATGATTTGTTTAGTGAAAGGATGAATAAAAAAAATTCGCTCACGTCTTGCGGTGGAAAATGAACAACTATACCCTATGTGGGTCGCGCTTATTACTTATATAGTAATCGATGGATGAATGAGCGACCGCAGAGAATTCCAAATGACTGATATTACACTGAAAATACAATTCATCGAGTGAATGACTCAAAAAATTTTTTTTTTTTAAATTGTGAAATTTTAACAATCTGTATATTACCTATATTTGTATGGAATCAATTGACGATTACGATATCGTACAGCTTTTTGACGTTTCACAATTACCGTTGGTGCATAACAATAAATTGCAAATGTTTTTATGCTTTTATTACTTTGAATACTGGATGTACGAACACAACACATTTTTATTGAATTTATTATAACCATATTTTTAAATAGAATTTAAAAATTAGTTTGATACCATTTTGGTTTTCTTTTTTTATTATTATTTTCCACAAATAGCATTTTAATTATATAACACTTTAAATTTTAATTAATTTTAACTGAAGGATCACTTTGTTCATTGTTGAAAACACGTTTCACATACTTACTCTGCCATTTGTGTAAAACTATTTCGTAAAGATACATAAAATAAACCTTGTGTTTCATTGGATATAACTATATTAAGTATACATTCGTTCCGATCTATGTACATCAAACTGAGTAAAACTTCAGGTCAAGTACCCGCTTTCAAACATTTACCTTTTAAAATGTTTCATCTTACAAAATAGTTTTGCGAAAATATTTTACTTAATGCATTCTTAACGCTTTTCTGAAAATAGATTCGCCATATAGTTACTTTCTTTTTGTATTTGCACTTCTGAAAATATAATACACACAACTATTTTATTTACGTTTGTAAAAAGAACCATAGAATTTTGTCATAAATATTTCTCAATATTGACTATATTATATATCAAAATTTGAAAGATTTTTTTAAATAGAATTTTATTTCTAACAAATTTACGCATTTGAAAATAACCATGAACACAAATCACTTAGAAAATAGCAGCTATTTAGATTTTAAGAACGCTATTTATTTTTTAAAACGGAAATATGTTAGAAATGATATTGCCAATCTTTATAAAGATAGCACTAAAGAAAAACCGATTAAGAAAACACATCAATGTATTTAATACAATTCATAATAATATATAAGGCTTCTCCCCTTAAAACCATTAAGATTAAACCATCTAAGTTTGAACATTGATATTATAACACTGAAATAACCATTTTATACCATCTTTCTGATATTATGTTAAAAAAATAATAATAAATCGAATAGAACCACATTCATGCAGGTAGTAATCAACATCAGCAATCGGATTGGATATAAAGATACGTAAAGTTATAATATCGTTCAAGAGTCATCAACAAATCCTAAATTTATTTTATAATCAATACAGCATATACTATAACACAGTATCATCAATCATTCATCTAATTCTAATACCATCATAATACATATAACCAAACAGCGGTCGTTCTCATCTCAACTTAACCTTTTCAACTTTCACACATACAAGTTTTACCTTTATTATAATTGTAAAAGGACGGATGTTATCACCATTCAGCATTCATTTTCGACCACACACGCATCTAATAATTTTCAAAATCGCTGTATGAAAATTAAAGAATTTTTATTTAATAAAAATACGAAATAAAATTCTCAGCTCTCAAACACAACAATATCATAAAATACATTACGAAATACAGACGACGAATTATTTATAAGACATTGGATAAAAATATCTTTAATATTCAGAAGGATTTAACGAAAAACCATTTAATGAAAATAAAGAACTATGGCTAAAATTAGTTGAAGAAAAATCAAATTAACTTTTATTTTAATTCCGTACGCACGAGATAATTAAACGTTTCGGTATTTCGATTTTTTGTATATACGCACAAATAAAATTCAAGAGGATTAAAAACGATTTGTACAAGAAAATATTGATATCCACAATCTTTTAGGTTCAGGCGTACCGTACGCTTCATTGTTTCTATGAATGCCAATGATCCGATAATCAATGGGTTCATTATTCTACTCTGTATGTAATTTATAATAATAACAAGTATCAATTTCATTGATTTGAACTCATTGAATCACTTCTATTATATCATTAATTAAAGCTTTCTAAGTCTATTCTATTCACTCGTTCAGATAAAATAAAAGTATACTACTGGAATTAAATATATAATCAATTTAATAATCTCAGAATATTTCATTTATATATTACTCTCGTTTGCTATATATACGAAATAAAATAGATATATATTTGGGCAATTTTCTATGAGTACTTCTATGTATTATAGGTAATAAGTATCTACGTATCCAGTGTTTAGGGCTGGATAAATTTTTAG
>JAABKK020005545.1:0-26468 GCA_011634745.2 Catotricha subobsoleta
AGTATCGACGATACTAATTTTTTATAGTATCGGTATCGGTAACGCGATACTTTAAAAAAGTATCGGTCCCAGGCTTGGGTATATAAACTCAATAATTCATATCGAATAATTGAGTGGATGTGATTCCCTACTCCCTAGAGCACGCCATTTATTTAACAAATCAGCTAAAAGTAAGATAAGACAGAAAGATCATATACGACCGATTTCCATTTATTTTTGAAAACTTAATTTTGCCATCCAAATTTCTATCTACTACAAAATAATTAGATCTTTATATTTCCCACAGTTCACTAGTTGCTGGAAATTAAATTGATTGATAAAAATATGTGCACAAAAGATTAAAAAAAAAAACAACCTATCACCATTCAATATTACATACCAAATCAATGCTACTAAATAAATTACGTTACTGCCATAATATGCTTACACATTTATACGTTGTGTATTCGTGTAAATTACTTGTATATAAATCAATTATGTAGGTACTTATCCAGACATTATAGTAGATACTCGTCAACGGATAAACATAACAAATCAATTATATTAAATAGAAATTTAATATATGTATCAATATGTTTGCACTGTTGAGAATACAAGAAGTATTTACAATATAATTTATTTACTGTAATGCCTCAAAATAAAAATAATATAAAATTTTAAATTAATTTAAATTTACGTTTTATAAATCAATAAACGATTTGAATTGCAATTTTTATTTTAAAATTCACTATAAAAATTAATATTTATATCAAAATACAAAATAATAACGAGTAAATTCTATGGATAAAAATATAAATTTAAGAATATTTTGTTTCATTTATATTTTGCATAATAATATTTGTGGGTAAAAGTCCATAAAGTTTAACTAACAATTAATTTAAATATTAGAAAATAGACCGACGCAATAAAATACGATATTGAAAATTATATGAAGTACTGGTTTCACAAGTTGACAGATGTTGTGGCTATTTTATATGAAATATTCTAGAATGAAATTGATTTAATAAACAACCCACGTCATTTATCTCAAACACAAAATGTTAGTTAAATTTTTAACTGGTAAATATTGAAATAAGGGAATTCATTTCTTTTTTTCAAATGTAAATATTATTATCGATTATTATTAAGGTGTCACACTTTTTAATAATTATTTATTTTTATAAATATTAAAGATTCTTCTTCGATAATTAATAATTATAATTCCATGACTACAGGTCACTATAGGCCAGATTAAGAAATTTGGCCGCCTTTTGTTAAAAAAAGAAAACAAGTTGCCAAAGGATTGGCACACGACTTCATTTTTGTAAGATGAAAAAAACACGTTGTCGAAAAAAAGTGGCCATATGTACCACCCGAAAAACCAAAAACATTTGGATCCCATAACAAAAAAAACGTCAGTATGTAATTACATATATTTTTTTCAGAAATCCTGTGTCTTTTGGTATATCGAGCATAAAATCCGCCCGGTAAATCCTGAGATCCAGAAAAAAAAAAATCTTAAAATTCACGCTGTTTCCTAGATTACTCGATTTGGCCGCCTTTTGATTTAGCTGCCTTTAGAAAGTGGGCGCAACGGTTCTGCTGATATATTTGCATAGCTTCAAGACTTTTACCCGTATATTTAAATTATGTTACTCATTTAATCATATTATGAAGTTCTGTAGATTGCAAAATGGGTATTTAAGTGAAACTTACTGTGGTTATTCATCAAAAGCATTCCAATCGAAGTTAAGATTTTCTGTTGTCTTTATATCATATTAATAAAAACAGATGAATATCTGCAGTAGATTTTTATATTAAAATTGCTATAGGGTGTATTTACACGTTTTTTTTTAACTTATTTTTTTATTAGTTATAACAATAGAATTAATGGAAAGCTAGAATTGTAAAATAATATCTCATTTATTGAACGATCATAAGCAGTAATTCATTTTAATTTTGATTCATTCTCTCTATGGTACTATCCAATTATACTTACTTGTATATATAGCGCATAATAGTAGTATCTCAGTTTGACAAAAAATTCCTAAAGCTAAATACTTGCTATACAATAAAGAATTCTTTTGAATGAAGAAATGTAGTATTACTTATTCTATGCATCTATTATCATAAATTACTAATTAATGATAAAATACGAAGAAAGAGTAAAAACGCACGTGAACTAACATCACAAATTGTGCACATTGTAATTATAATGATGGCAAGATTAGAGAGAGAACATGAATAATTTTGATAATATATATATTATATATATAATCTATGCTTTCGCTTTCACCCTAGAGGCCATTCATTTTCGATTTCTTGCTTGAATGGATTATATCTTTGTTGTTATTTATTTGAATATTAGCAATTTTAGGATCAAATACCATAAAACATTTGAGAGAATACAATTCAAATTAATATTACCTAAAATAGTCAAAGAATAAATCTTTTATATATATATTTAAATATATATAAAATTAAATACTTCCATAATATGTAGTTTGTTCAACCTCAATATACCCAATAAACAATTTTTTTCTTAAGAACCGTCCTGGAACTGTAAAAATTGGTTCCAGAACCGTTCTATTTTGGTTTTATTTTGGTTCTAGCCATGATCTTTGAATCAGAATGTTTGCGCGCTAACCGATTGTGCTATTTGTTCTTGCAAATATTGTATGAGAAAGTCAATTATAATTTAACAGTTATTACGGTTCGGAATCGGTTTGGGAATGGTTTGAGAACGGTCTTGAAACGGTTTGAAAAAAAAATTTAAACGTTCCATTAAAAATAAAATCTGGATTGAAACCGTCTTGAAACCGTCTTGAAACCTTCTTAAAACCGTCTTCAAATGGTGTTGGAACCATTTTAGAACAGTTTTGGAACTAACAGTTTTAAAAATATACAAAAGACTATAATAGAACCAATAGTTTAGAGGAAGAAAAATAGAACTGTCGTTAAACCAAATTGAAACCAATGGTTTTAGTCCAAAATTCTTAACGGTTCTAAAACCGTCTTAGGAACATTGGTTCGACTACACAATTCTAAACGGTTCTAAAACCGTTCTAGAACTAGTGGTTTTGGTTCCAGTTCCAATTTGTTTATTGAAATTGCTTTAAATTTAACAAAAATTACAGCATTCAACTTTATGTTTGCATTTATTGCAATGCAAATAATTTTCAATAATAATATAAAAGAAAATTACTATGTTTTTAAAGAACTACATATCCTTACTTCTATTTTCTTTTGAAATATTTTTTATTTTTCTATTTTAATGATGCTGAAACCCAAAACGTTTTGGCTTGCAAATAACATTGATAAAAATAAACGAAAGAAGAAAAAAAATTGCGCATTATAAGCAATTCAGAAAATAATGATTTTTTAAAATGGTTCTTTTCAAGAATAAAATAACACTTTAAATTCCACACTTTTATATAGAGAAATATTTTATCGATAGTTTTAGTCATTAATTTTATAAAGTTTTTCCATCTTTTCAAAAAATAAAAAATTTCATTTTTTTATTGTTAACTCGCATTTCAGCATATAGTTGACTATACATTAGAGTTTCTATATTTACACCTTTAGTACTTAGATTTAAATTTAGTTTGAAAATTACAATCAACGATTTTAATAATGGTTTTAGATTAAAGACTATATTTTATGCATGTTGATGGATATTCAATATGGATTAGTAAGCTGAGGTAAAAGCAATCATTTTTTTAGTATTGCAATTGCATTTTACCACAATGGTATTGTAATTATACTGAAAATATTTATAGCTACTAAGTAAGTATGTCCCATAATCCATAAACTGTAATAGTAATAAAATAATAAATTGATTGATAAAAACACCTTTATGTTACTCAAAAGTTAATTTTATTTTTCAATAGATGTTTCGGCAAAATATTACCATCATCAGTTGAAAACAACCAAAAACATTTTGTAATAATAATGTTTGAAAGAATTTATATAAATAGTTAAGTTTGCTTAGATGTTTAAACTATAGGGCTGAGATTATTTTGGTGGTTTAAGTATCATTCGAATATTTTTATTAGTATTATTCATAATATTTGGTAGTATTCATATTATTCGTCTTTTTTCTACTGTTCAAAACTTTAATTTGCATAAATCTTATATATAAATTATTCATTTTATTATTTAATGTTATGATAATAGGATTAAAATAAAGAAAGAAAAAAATGTCTTACCTGAACCGATTAAATCAAAGTTGCATCAAATTTTAGTCAACTGCACAGTTTTTCTCGCAATAAATTTTAATGATTTAATAAATATCCAAATTAACAAATACATTTATATTAATTTTAGTAAAAAAAAAAGAACAAATTGTGAATTGATTTTTTTTTTAAATATTTATCGAATAAAAAGTAGTAATTATAATATTTGTACTATTCATATACTTATAATTGAATATTCGCTTTTATTTTATAGTCGAGTTTTTAATTATTTATTATTTGTTCTAACTCTAGTCTAAATTATTTATTATTATACGATATTTACACAGAAATAACAAGCTGCCAATGAATTGGTACACGACTTCATTTTTGTAAGAAATTAAAAAATAAAAGTGATTAAAAAGAGGGGCAATTCCGCCAAAAAAAAAAAACTAAAATTTGCCGAACCAATACTTGATTTTTTTTTCAAAATTCGAAACGAATTTCTCTTAAATGAAGTAATAAAACATTTTTTCTATTGATTTATGTATATTAGATATGGGACTCATATTACATTTGAATCAGTTATTTCAGAAACCTCATAAGTCAAGGCGTGTTAAAAAATAATTATTAATTAATTAGTGGATATGGAGCACCTACAGGGGTCAAGATTAATTAGGCATCCAAAGGAGATTTAATCTAAAACAAAAAAATTGTCAGTGGCAGTTACAGTGTAACTGTAACAGTTTTCTTTGATTTCCCAACAACTAACCTAAAAGTGACTTATGTTATGGGGTTTCTGAAATAACTGATTCATTTAGTCGTGTTATATTTTGAATCTTCTTCTTTTTTTTATTTTGCGTGCCGAAAATAATAATAATAAATTGCTGTATATACCTATATAATGAAAAAAACGTATGATAGATAAAAAAAAATACATAACACTATAATAATTGACAGCGACATTCAAAAAATCGGATTCATGTTAACAATTTCAGTGTTATTTTAAATTGTAACAATATCCAAAAAAAGAGAAGAAAAAAAAATGTTGTCGTTCTTACAATTTATTATTCGAATTAAGCATCTGATATTGAATTGGCCTGATGATATATATGCTCACAGATTGTAACCATTAAATTTTAATAGACATCATATGGGAGAAATAAAACCATCTTATTGTAATATACCACGCCGTTAGGTTCTTTAAATGAAACGACCGACATTACACAAATATATTATTATTATGCACAATTACTACCGCAACAATAAACCTCATCAAAGAGCATCATTTGGACTTATAACAAGAAATTATTTACAATTTCTATAAACATTTGATATATTCTAACAAATGGTATTTTTATTATAATATCCTATAAAATACGATAGTTAAAATCTCTTTTATACGCCAATACACAGAACCAATCACATGAAACGGAAATGTTTCTTGTTAGAAAAATTCATATAATTTTTTTTTTAGATATCAATTTGCTACGTTGCAAATTTTCTTTTTTATTTCTTTTTTTTTTTTATAAAGAACATTAACGAAACTTTATATTTGCTTGCTTTTGTGCTGCGTTGCTCAACTCGGTTTTTAATACTTTCATACAAAAATAGTTCTCTTTATTTTGACATAAGTATATAACTACTTTGTGACCGATTTTATCTTACCAAAAAATATTATTCAGTTCCTAGACCATATGGCATTTAAAAAAAAAAGTTGCAGTAATATCACATTCTATGACCTATAAGTATATATATTGTTTTTAGTATTCACATTCATTAATACTACCCAAGTAATTTTTTTTTATTAAAATATAACTATTGAGACTATAACTGCCAGCTTAGGGTTATTACCAAAGTTTGGATATATATTAGGGTAATAAGTGTCGATTTTTTAGTTTAAACCCCTAGAAAATATCGATTTGGGTGAAAAAATAAAATATTCAAATTTTGGGCCCCATTGGTGAATGATAAAACGTGGCGTTTTTTGTTAATTTTTAAAACTTTTCTTTAAACTAAAAAATGCATTTATTAATATAACATTATTTGTATTTGTATTTGTTACTTTAATGTAAAAAATGTAAAATAGTATTTTAGAAAAATATTTTTACTTCAGTACATTTTTTTTTGTACCTCCCAACTAGGAATTCGTCGTCAAATAGCAAGCTGATTTTGGTTTTCGCTGTGATGACCTTGTCATGACACTGTTTTCGCTGGCATTAAGCCAGCTTGAATTTAAGTTGAAAATTTAGTCTTCATAACGTTCTAATAACGTCTGAAAAAATTTCACACGGATGAGTTGTTGTAAGAACATCATGACAACAAAAAAAATTACTAACAGAAAGCAATTATAATTTAATTGTATAATAGTTGTTAACAAGCATACAGCTTGCTCCGAAACAACTAAAATATATACAAGCGGAAAGCTATTTGATTTAGTTATTATATTCGTTGTTATAAAGCCATGAAAGCTAAATATTATGCTAAAATTATTGTTCTGGTATTTTGTTAGCATTTCGCATTCAAAAGCTTTATAGCAACTAAATATTATATACAAAAAATGTTATTAGCATTATTTTTATTTCGTTGTTAATTTGCATTCAAAAGCTTTATAGGAACTAAAAACTATAAACAAAAAATGTTAATAGCATTATTTTAATTTCGTTGTTAATTTGCATTCACTAGCTGTATTCTAACTAAAAATTAGAAGCAAATAATGTCCTTTGACAATATTGGATTCCATTTTAAAAGCCGTGTAGAAAATTTGCAATTTTCAGATATCGCGCATTTAATAATTTTTTATCAATTTAAATGAAAATCGAAATTAAAACATAATCGAATTGAAATTAAATGACAAAATACGTATGGCAAATGAAAATCGGTCAAAGGATGCCCGAGAAATAATCGGATAAAAATTTCGTATTTTCTAGAAAAAATAATATTTTTTTTTTAAATAAGCATTATTCCGACGGGGCATTGTTACTTTTGTACTACAGATTTTAATTTTAGCGATGAAAATGTTATTCGTTTAAATTTTCACCCATAAATTCGCCTGAAAAACATATTTTTCCAGATTTAATATTCATTTATTGTATTATCAATATTCAATATGGTTAATCAGTTATACATTTTATTTCTTATATTTAAGGGCTAAATAAGGACTATTCTATAGCTAATTTATAGAAATTAATGTTGCTGTTATATGATCATGTGTTTGCATTCTATGGTTAAATGGCAACTACCTTAAAAAATCATGATTTTCGCTGTGATGGACGTTGGCACGACTAATTCTGTGCCGCCAAATGCGAAAATTTACATGAACTAAATGCCTAATTATGACTTATTCATAACGAATGCTAAAATTCCATGACCTCATGACAAAGTCATCATGACTCTCAGACAGCGAAGTGTGCTAGTTGGGGCTATAAATACCCTTTTCTTAAAAATTAAAACGCAAATTTAGATTTAAAAATATGAAAAATAATACATTTTCAGCGGAGTAAGAGGCGCAAGAATTAAAAATGTCAGTTAAGGGTAAGGGGGCGACAGACTTGGATATTCAGCTGAGAGGGAGGGAGAGGAAGAATTGAAAATTTGAACTAAGAATAAGCCACAGAACTGCAAAATACTTAAATGCGACCCTGACTTCATCAGATTATTCTCTACGCCTTCTTATGTTTTATTTCACGTGAAAAGGAAACAGTGCTTATATCAATAAGGTGTACTGTACCCCACATAGAATATCAATATCAATGAATTTAGATTGTTCATTTCCATCATTTACGCGTTTAATAAAATAACTATGTTAAGTTTAATAGTTCATATTTAATAACTGATCGTTAAATTAAAAAATAAATTTTGGAAGTATCATAAATTTGGATTTTTGGACTTATGCAATTTCAATCGGCATGGTAATTGCCACAGTAATCGCCGTCATGGCACTCCCTATATAGCTATTATTTAATTGATATTCGTCATTTTAGTAGAAAATACGTAATTACTATGTAAGTACATACTAAGCATACATTAGCACTAAGTTTACATTTCTGTAGCGATAACTAAAATTTGAACTTGGGCAACAATATTGATTACAAATTAAAAATAACGTATTTGTGTTATTATGAAATATCGATATATTTTATATTTCCACTTTTAATAGCTAAAATATTTATAAATTTTGAATACATTCTATATAAAGGAAATGATGCACTAAATTAATGTAATCCCAAATAAATTTGTTTGAATTGCTTTTTTTTTAATTTTCTTTTTAGTTTGCAACAAGTTTGCACTGTGTTACGACTTCGTTTGTGTACTTGTAGAGTAGGTATAATATATTGCAATAATAATAAAAGTTCTAGATGAACCACGTTTCACGTATGTTGAATATATATAAGAGATCAAAGTATAATTAAAACGGCTATGAATGATACAAATATAAAGTTTGTAGACTTGTGTCAATATATAATACTTGTAGTAATAGCCTTCATATAGCTTTTATTTGTTTTATAGGTATTCTTAATAATAAAAGGATACGTTTTTATATGATACTTTTTGAATTGAAGATCAGAATGCTGTGTAAATAAATATATTATTGTGTGTATTCTGGATTCTGTTGTTTTTACTTTGCTCTGTAGCGATTATACACTTTGATTAGATTTTTTCATCTCTTGTCAAAGGAGCTGGCCTATAATTTTAAATCACAAAAATGTTAAAACATCGCTAGATTGAAATTTGGCTAACTTTATGGTTTTTAAAAAATTTAAATACCACATTACATAACTTAATTTTTTCCTAAGCCATAAAGAATCAGTTATAAATGTATTTTTATTTTATTTTTGGTCTCATAACGATTTCCGATAAAAATATAGTAAGTACCTATGCAATGAAGTCATTGAATTTTTTTGTGGCTGTTTTAATTTTTTTTACATTTTAATTTCATTTATTTGTAATTTACATAAAACTCTGTATTACATTATCGCAATCATAATGTAAAATTAATTTTTTATTTAGTGAAAATATAATACATTTTAGCAGATATGCAAATATTTATGAAGTGTTGTTCTTTGTATAACTTTAATTGCATTTTAATAGATAATATATTTGCATGAATTTGTTAAAAAAGTGGAATGGAATAAGTACACAGTTGTACTAATATTATTGCTTCAATTTTCAGAAAATAGTTCACATAAAACCTGAATGATTTTTTTTTTTTCAAATTTATGGTTAAAAATCTTAAAGAAACAAAGATTAAACGAAAACAAAAAAAAAACAACAGCACAAAAAAAAAGATTTTTTTAGGGCTTAAGGAACACTGTAAGTTAATTTATAACTACTTCGTAGTTGTAAAGTTGTTATAATGTTGGTGCCGTAATTTGAAGTTACTAATCAGAATTTGGATTAACTTTAAAAATACGTTATGATTTTCTGTATTACTTAAAATTTCGAAATTTTAGTTACATTAAGTACTTTACGATTTCTTAAACTACGTTGATTCTACGTCCAAATAACTAAAACTGACTTCACTATTTGATAATGATAAAGTACCCATGAAGTATTTATAAAGTAGCTTGACGTAAACGTGAAGTAATTTTTTATCCGGGAATTGGATCATGAAAAACTAAGAAATGCATTAATTTATTCTAAATTATGCACCTGATTCCATGTTATTTTATAAATACTGCACTAATAAATAAACTTAATAATACAATTCACAAAAAAGAAAATAATAAATTAAAATATTTCTATGATCTAATTTTATCGCAGACAAACAGCATCATTTAAGTGGAACAATTTAAAATCACTGTAGCAATAAAAGTGAGATTAACCCCAAATATTCAGCCATCCGCAAGGCATTTTACTGAAGGGGACAAAAAAAAAATGATAAAATCTTTTCCAATGTTTTTCGTGTAACTGTTCCTGTATAGTAAATATTCTCTTATTCGTAGCTTTGAATATATACCTTTTATACAACCAATAAACTTGATTTAAAATTAAGTTCTTACGTTTCCAAGGTATATACAATCAAAAAAGGAAGGATAATCTTACATTTTGACACCTTACACCCCTTTCTTACTCGTATACTGTTCACGTGTTCCTATACGATTTTCTATCTAGATGTTTCCTATGTATATGTATTCAGGGTAGGTTTAAATTGCTTATACTGTCTTATTTTGATATAAAACCGAACGAGGCAATTTATTTGACTGATAAAATGGCAAAACGTGAAAAACTACGTAGAGTGAGAATGAAAAAAATTTTCGTTTTTTTTTTTATTTAGTAACATAAAATACAGGTAGTCGGTGTAATATAACATAGGAAGAAAAGGATGATGTGTTTACGTTAGTTTCAAAATTGCGTCATAAAAAAAATTAACAGCTGATTGAAGCAATAAGTTTTGTAAATATTTTTCTTTATATATCGTTAAGATAGGTGCGATGCGAGTACTTACCAACCGAAATGATTGAATAAAATATAGCAAAAACATGTCTAGACCCAAAAATTGTACGAGTCGACTTAAATATTATATTATATTTGATGGAAAATTGATATTTTTCAGTAAATTGAATTTTCTTTACATTTATATGAATCCTTACTCATACATACAATCAGACATATTACATATACACTAGGGTGATTTTTTTTTACAAAACCATCAAACTCTCGAGGGGCGAGGGTCTTATTTGAATTTTTAGTGCAAAAAAATGAAATATGTGGTTCCATGTTAAAAAAAAACTGATCAAAGCCCGTATCGATACTGAAATTTTTAGTAATTGAATTTATGATTTTTCAAAGATGACATTTTTCTTCAATTTTTGCATTAATCAGTTTGACGACCATTCTTTTTCCAAGCCAATAAACTTCTTTTAATTTTTTATTTGTTATTCGATAGCTATTATTATTGGCGAACAATTGCGGAAATTATGTTGATTTTAGTGAGGAAATGTTTTATGAAAAAGTGTAGAGCTAGAGATTGTATGCAGTTTTTTTTTTAATTTATGAAAATCATAAGGTCCGACGAGATCACAATAAAAATTTGGAAGCAGTGTGTATTTGTTAAGAAGTCAAGACTTTTCAAAGTTGACCTTTTACTTCAATTGATCCAAAATGTCTAATTTAAAATTTTGTTTCACTCAAGTTATAGGTATAAAAAGAATATTTTATTTTTTGTTATTTAGATAATTTAATAAGCCTTCCAAAAATTTCATGTTGTTAACAACATATAAAAAATATCCTAAATATACACACGCACGTAACCCTCCCCCCTCACACACACACACTCTTTCCTTTTAGAGTATGCATAGTACGTAGATATTGTAATGCTAATGTTAAATGGTTCATTTTGCTCTTAAAATATAATTTCTATTTATATTTATACACGTTTGTCGACTGTAAAAATTTGACTAAAATTGTAAATTTATTATTGGATTGATATAAAATAAAAATATGTAATTTAATTTTAATGAAAGCAAATTTAATGAAAAAGAAAGACGGCAGAGTTAAGTTAATTTTTTTTTCTCTTCAAATTATTAAAATAAATTCAATTGCAAAATATTTTTAAATCCAATTCATGTATTTTGTAATTTTAATTTTAGTAAGAGCTATGATATTAAAAAAATACGTTAGGTACTTAATTGCCAATAATAAGAATACAGATATAACAAAACATTTTGTATAATTTTTTTTTTTTTTTTACCATGTTTTCTGTTCCAGGTAAGTCTACTTTTTAACAACAAATGGATGCCTAATTTCAATTGAGAATTGGTAATCCACTTCAATTTTTTAATTTAAAATCCACTAATTATTTAAATGTTTTAAAAAGAATACCAAATAATATCAAATGCATCTGTATTTTCATAAAACAGTAATTATTACGACGACTTGAAGATTACCTTGAATGATTCTGTCTATCTGATCTCCTTTGATTGGAATAAAATTTCTGTGAAAACGCTTAATTGGTTATAAAATAAACACATTCCGAACACAGTAATATTAGATAACTGAAACAAATAACTACTTCTGTGAATTATTAATTTAAATTCAATAATTGGAAAAAAATAATTTACGGTAAATGAGCTGCTACTGACTATTTTATTTGTGAGAATACGTATATAAATAAGCATTTTATGAATTCTAATAATATTTGAAAAATACAGAACCTTTACAACCGCTTGAAAAAAACAAGCTGCCATTTTTGTGAATATTAAATTCATAAACAAACAAAAATGATAATACCTATTTAATTTTTCTTCCAATTAATTTAAAAAAAAAATGATATTGAAATATATAAAATGGTAAATTAACGATAATAAAAAATTGATTCTGAGAATGATACCCCAATATAATTAAGGTAATATAATTTCAAGTTGAGCGCAATATAACTTCGCAAATTATAATTGACTTTGGCTAGACAGCATTATTTACTTTTCTATAAATTCATCTTTTAACATGCACGCACATTCAAAGTTTCATCAAATAAATTAATCTTTAATTGAATTAATAACGATGTGAATAATTTCTGCAACGATGGGTTTCGAAAAAAGAGGTAAAATTTCCAGTTGAAATCATCTCCTATTATATAATATATTAGAGATTTATTAGTAATAAGATTTTACATAATAAAATTATTGACTGTGAATATGGAGAGTTCCACGAAATTCATCTTTGTTTGCATTTCATAAAATGAAGTGCTGCATAAGCATTTAAATAAACGGTAATCATTCTAACAACGATCTAGATACGAATTACGTATAATATATACATACATACATATTTCTAGATTTATATAAGCCTATCCGATTTTATTTTCAAAAAATGCGCATAAAACGTTACTGTGACCAGCACCCAGACCATAACTTTCGACTTTGAATTGCTGTAATAGTTTCATTTCTCAATGTATGACAATTGTATTAGGCTATTTAAATCTAAAGCGATTTTATATTTAAAATTTGTTGAAATTTTAATTAATTAATAATTAATTACGTTCGTAACTTACGTTACATTTCCGTGGAATGGGCCAAATATGTTACTACACATTATCATTAGGGAAACAAGTTAATTGTCATCTTTAATTTGTAAAATTTCGCCGGGAAAATATTCTCCCTTTTATTTTGTGATGTTATTGAACAATTGAACATTTTCGATTGTGCATTTTGGACATCTTCCATGTGAACGCATTCTATAATTGTACAATCTTTGCGAATTGCGCATGAAAATTGTGCTTTCGCGGGTAGGCCTTATAGATTATATTTGTATTACTTAGAAATCCTAAAACGTAAAGCATACAAAAGGTACAAAATAATTTAAATACATTTCATTTGTATCTAGCGCATATTAAATTGTAATTACACATAAATACAATCAATCATATATTAGCTACAGAAATGATTGATTTGATGGTAGAAATAAATTGACTCGAGGTTTTATTTCTCGTTATAAATGTGTTATTTTATTGACACAATTTAAAACATATTAAATCTTCAAATCTATTTTATTATGTATAGCAAAACCATAAATAAACATTAGTTTGTCCTGTAAAGAAAAACAATCTAATCAAAACTTTATGAACTGTAAATGATAAACTGTACTATATTAATATTTACAATATCATGTCATTCATTACGTCTATTTATTATTATTTTTTAATTATAAAATAAACAATTTTTAATTATACCAATACTAATATCATTTATGCAAATCGCATTAGTAGTTACTAGTACTACTAACACAGCTCTTTACATTACGATAGTTAATAAAACCAGCCTAAGCATACGGAGCGCGTTTACAATAATGTTTTCGTTATAATTTATTTATGAAATAAATATATTATTAATTAAAATTAAAATAATAATAGTGTAATAGTTTCGTTACTAAAAATGTTTTAATAATTAATTTAACTCTGGTTACCAGTGTAGCGTAAGCGCGTACCGGTTACTATAGTCAAATTAAGATGGTTACTAACTATCGTAATGTAAAATAAAATAATATCAATATATAAATATGATTAATACAGAATTTTTTAATTTCTTACATGTTGATGTCTTCATAGCAGGTAATTCAAAGCAGCCATAAGTACTTATTAGACATTCAGTTATAAGTTAATATTCTGTTCATTATCATATTCCACCTTAACCAACAATATTATTTATTTTATCTTTCCATCCATATTTCATTTCTTTTAAATTATAAAACAAAAGAAATCTTCTACATTGGATGTTATCTAGGCATGTACTAGCTATTCAGTTATATTTTATATAAACATATGTACAGATTTGTTGTATATAGCAGTAATCTTAAAGCATGAAATTATATAAAATAAATAAAATCCTATCTTTAAACTGAGATGTGTCGTACACAAAAATAAAATGTGAATTTATGCAATTTTATTTTTGTCTGTCAAAAGAATATTTATACGAATATTATGTTAATGGAAATATAACGCTTGTATATGAATTGTATTGTAGTTTTATCTATATACAATATACATATATAATTTTTTTTCCCCTGAAATAAGCGTATTAATTTACCTGCAATGAAAAGCAATATTCAATCTGTTAACATCTTACGGAATGCTATATTCTAATGGTTTCATTACACATTTCTTTTAGCCGATGGCAACTCGTTGGCTGAGAGTTGTTTTGTCCCATACCCCCCCCCCTTTCTTCGAAAGGAAAATAGACCTTATGTATATGGCGTTAAGGCCTATTTTCCTTTCAATGGATATGGGACAAAACAACTCTCAGCCGACGAACTATTTCGCACTATTTTCTGTTATTTGTATACATTTTACAAAAAGAATTAAATTGTTGCACTCTCTGTTTTATATTTAATTAATTTACGTAGGGAAACAATGAAACAAAAATTTAAGTAAATTTCAGATAAGATTACATTCAAAATTAAATTTACGTTATTTTAAGTTATCATATAAGGGGACATAATTATATTATGTCACTATGAGGTGGGGAGGGGGGTATAACGGAGAAACTGACATTGAATTACGTAGAGGGTAGGGGGGTTGAAGGAAAAGTGACGTCACTTTTAAATTTTTCTAAAACTCTAAGGAAGACTACATGCCGTTCAACTTAATGTGATAAACATGGCGGCATCTGCGCCAGTTTTTCTATGTTTTTTCTCTGTCTAGCCTACACACTTTGCATATAATGCGCAGAAAATAACCAAATTGATGATCTCACACGATGTTGAATGACATGTATGTGTTTGCTCATTTGCACCATACAGCAGAAATGGATTAAGTTATTAAATTTGTTTAAAATCATGAAACTAATTCATATTATATCAAATGGTGTAAATTAAATTACGTTTTGTGTAGCAAATCGATTTTTGTACATATTCATTTATTAGTGACATGACATAGGGGATGGGGGGGTTTCATAGAAAATGACGCTAGAGTGACGATGGGGGGAGGGGGTTCAAAATTGCCGATTTTAGAGGGACATAATATAATTATGTCCCGTAAGTATAGTCCACAAATTAATACATTCCTTAGCGTATGTAAGTACGTATTTTAAATTGTTTTCAATTAGTGTTAAAGTCAAAAAAGACGAAAAAACCGAAAATATTCCTTGGGAATATAATACGTAAGTAAATTGAAGGGTCATTGGTTTTTATTGGCATTTACATCAGTTAATTTTTATATACATATTATATTTATATGGAGATGAAACTATAGGTGACGCAAAAAGTAGCAAGTAGTTGTGATGAGTGAGAAGAACTATTATTCTTCGCTAGTTGCTTTTTTTTCTTTATATAAGTACATGTATTGTATGGACTTACTAAAGATTTTTTTTCTTCTTTTTTTTCCCTTCAATGTGTAAAAGTAAGCACCTTAATAAATAACAATGAGAAGTGGTTAAAAATATCTTATTTCAAAATTGCTTATATACAAAATACACAATAAGAATATAAGCTATCCCATATGTAGTTACTAAGAGTAATATTTAAAAAAGAAAATATATTATCTCTTAAGCAATCAAACAAAACATACAAATTCCTAATGTATCATCTTGATCAGTTGAAAAACAGCTTTGCGTTCATACATTTTTCATTTACTACAAAACCGATTAAATTCAGCTATTGGTATATACAACATATATACTTATCAATAATAAATAATATTGAATAATGCTCGATTTTATGGTACATATATTTATATTAGACCTATGTTTCTATTTACGTACGCATACGATAACATTGGTCACATTGGTACATTTAAATAGTAAATAATCTTATATTGTTATATGTTTATGTACAAATACATTTCTGTGTTATAATAAAAATTTAGTATGAAATAAGCACATAGCACGCAAACATCAATAGTAGAAGATACAGAAAAAGAAGAAAAAAAATTCTATCAAACGTCAATCTAGATCGTATTAATGTGGAACATCTCCTATTTCCCTCTCTTCTACCCAAAAAAAATAATATATATATAATATACACTTTATAGGTTCTATATGTATACGTATGTACTAAATATCATACCTAGATAGTATACCTATAAAGTTACACTATATATGTACGTAGAGGTGCCTCTGCCTATATATTCTTGTATAGTATACCAACTAATAGCAATATGAGTTGGAAAAAGCATAATTTTCTGTATACTACACGTAGATTTGGTAACCTAGCAACAGACCTTATTCGATCGATCATGAAGTTGCAGTACCACCACACACAGTTTCACAGTGGCCTCACAGGCGCCTCCACCATTACACAGTTTACTTACGTCATTATTGTAATATAGGATATGGCAAAAAAGTAGGAAAATTCTGTACAATAAAATAAAGTTGAAAAAGAAAAACTATTTCTCCGTTCGCGTGTTTGTTTATAATCGCTATTTTTTTCGCCATATACATATTATATTATACATATAGATATATATATATAGTTGGTATATAAATTTATTTATATATTTATATATATTATTTTATTATATATATGCAATCTCTCCGCTCTTATTTTACCTCGTACTCGATGAGATGCTGCGGTACAGTCATGCTGTGGCTTTGTTTGAAGCATTATATTATGTTAACTTAAATGTCCTATCACACGATATGTAGCTGTATAAATAAAGTACGTACTTAAAAACAACTTGTTTCACGAACAATATTCCCATATATTCAATATTATACTCCTTCATTATTTATCATTGGATAAATAAAATTGAATTCTATTTTAATTTATCTTTTAAAAAAAAAAATCAAACGAAGTATAGATATTTGTTATTGTGACAGCAAATAATAATAATCAAACATTATAATGACAACCTCTTATTATAAGTATAAATTCACTAAGAGATCAAATATAATAGGTCAACTAAATTATATTAAATATTTTTGTTCGCATGAAAGGCTTCTGAAAAGTTTTATGGAAAAATTATAATGCGTAAGTTTAATACAAAAAAAAATTCTAACCAGATATTTGAATGTGGTTTACTGTTGTAAATTATATTTATTTTATTTGCGCTCTTAAAGCAAAAATGTTGCAGGCAAAAGAACTTCATATAAATATCTATAAAATAAAATCAACCAGCCTAGTTAATTGAATTTAATTCTAAGAAATCTATACAGAGAGACTTTTGCCTCTGTTTGCCTCCATGTTTTCTTGCTCATTTACGTGTCTAACCTCCAGAGAATGAATACGGTTATATTTTTCAAATATATTATATTTCGAATTCAACGTATCTATACATAGATTTCCATATAGACAAAAATTATCCCTCTACATTTAAGTCCTTATTCATCCCTTCTACAACTAAAATATAGAGTGGTATATAGTATACAATATATTTTGGTAGAATAATCGTCTAACCTCGTATTCATAAATGTTCTCTCTCGTTCACATTCGTTACAAAAGGCCTTGATACTACTGATGGATATGGGCGTCGAGGATACAAAACCTATTTTCAGTTTTATCGAGAACGTCGAGCGGTGCAAAGGAAAAAACTAATAAAAAAGTTTCGTATAGTGAAACAGGTCGCGGAATAGATTTGAATCACTTCAATATTGAATCAAATAAATATTATTTGTTATCATAAATTTATTTCAAATTATCACAATTTTAATTGTCTTAATTAATTTTATTGTTTAGTTTACTTAATTTATTTAAAACAATAATTAATATATTTCTAAGGTGTAAATAAATGTATGTTATGGGCAAAGGCATACAAATTGAGCACTTGTGATTTGATCGTAAATAATTCTCCTTAAATATATTTAAGGCAAAATAAAATATTAAGACAAATTATTGTTAAATTTACTGGTAATATAATTACGTCATCAAAATATGTGTAATGTGAATATCCGAAAGCTCTTAGTAAATGTTCTAATTATTAAAAATACCAAAGTTATATAATGTTTGAAGTGTGTATGGTTTCAACAGATTTTCATCAATATTGCTAAAACGCTTCAACTCAGTTGTTCTTTTATAAATTCATACGGTTATATAAGCTATGTTTGTGAAAGCGTGAGTGAAAAATTATTATTGATACTACAGATGCCTTCCTTAGTATCGTTTAAATGTATATAAAAAGTCTTAATGTGAATCAGTACCACTTAATAAGTAAACAAATTAGAAATACTTTATCAGTGCATCATAATATTATTATATTTTTGTTATATAGTGTTGTGTTTTAATTCAATGAAAGTGGCATGTATAAGTGTAAAGCATTCACCAAAACAGACCATACACGAAATAGGATTTTAAAATTTTTAAAAATTATAAAACCGTTGAGAACAACCGTGTTGTTTGCTGGCTCATTCTGGCAGCCTCACAGTCTGATACCGATAATACCGCCGAAAAAAACGCTTTGTTATTGCATTGCTGTTGCGTGATAGTGCAAATAACACCAGTGGCCCCAGGGCGGAGCCACGTGTCGACAACGGCCTCGGTAAAAGATGCTGCTGGTGGTGGCGGTGGTCGTAAACCTGTTTGTATTTGTAGTGCACAACATCGTGTAGATAATTTGAAACAAGAAACATATAAAACAGCAATATCTAAGAAGCATCACGGATCATTAGATCATTTATTACCATTAGATAATGCTCCAATTGATGATAAAGCCAAAGAATTGTTGGAGAAAAATTATAAATTAGAAAAATCTTACCATCAAATTAATGGTGATTTATTCGAAATTACACGAAAAGTACCAATTAATGAGCAGATACCCGTCGAACAACAAAAGCAACAACAACAACAACAACAACACCACCAACAACAACAACTACAACTACAGCAACAAGAACAACAACAGCAGCAGCAACAATTAGTGCGAAAGAAAAGCTTGACCAAACAACAATCACAACCGCAATTACTGGTGCGTAAAAGCGATTTGACTGAAACAATTAGCAGGCCAGAAAAGCCCCAGCCACCGCCACGAGTATCCTCTAGACAAAGAAATATTGAAGGTGAATACAATGTTCAAAGAACAAATGAATTTAAGGGTGAAAAATCAAATGAATGCTTTGATCGCTCTCAACGTCAACGACATTCATCGAGATCTGTTGGCGGAATTGAAAGAGGTGAATCATCGGAGTGGGCAAATAGTAAAGCTACTATACATCAAAGACACTCGTCTGGACCAAGTGAATTGTCAATATTAAAAAGTGATATATCGGAATGGTTATTAAATCTACCAAACAAACGAAATGCTGTGGAACAAATCACATTAAACGACTCAAAAAATGACGTTCAATTAAGTAAATCTCTTAAAGAAGAACTTGCACAAATACTTAAACGTCCTTTGCTGAGACAACATTCAGGTCCGAGTGATTTATCTTTACTTAAAAATGACATCTTTGAGTGGATTAAGTCTCAGCATTCTACTAAAAGTATTCCATCGTCATCGAAAGAAGATAAATCATTTAAACCTGTTAAGGTAGATCAAAATCCAACACCTCAGCCCAGAAAAAGACACTCACTTGGCCACACTGATGCTGTTAAAAATGAAGTAACAGATTGGATAGCTTATCCCATCAACAGACTATCTGCAGCTGGTCGTGAGAAATTAGGTGTAGCTCCTAGTAGTTGTGTCGACATATCAAATAAAGTTAAATCGGAAAAAAGTGTAGATCGAAATGAGCGCTCGAAACATGAACGTAAACTCAGACATTCTGCTAGTGAAGTAGTAACACCAATTTCTGATAAAGGTATGCTGAAGCAAATTAAGCATCAAACGGCTCCTAAACGTGAAAAGTACCAATATATCTATAAAGCGCCTTCAACAAGTGTGGATCATGTACCGAAGCCTATCAAAAAAGAACGCTCTAGACGAAATCAAACACAGCGATCAGCTACTGTTTCAGATATGTCGGGAACATCAGTGCCGCGTCAGCAACGAAAATCTTCATCAGCAGAAAGAGAGCCCCGCAATTATTTTGTACCTCAATGTACAGACCCAATGTGCCCACTCATTCCTATTTGTACGGATCCTAATTGTTGTTTAAATGAATGTTTTAATACTAAGCGATGTTCATCATTACCAAGATGTCGTGATTCTAAGTGTACGACTGAATGTTATCAATACAGGTCATTACCCAAGTGCATGGACTCAAAGTGCTTATGTAGGTCCACATACTCAAATGTTATTAAGCACAATTCACTGCCCAGATGTGTTAGCTCACATCATTCAAATTCGCATTCTACAACGCTTGCACGAGGCGATTCTCGTTCTTCGTTGCCTCGCCTAACTACGTCAAAAAGTCATTCAAATAACGGAAAATTAATCAAATCAGCATCGGCTGCCTCATTAAACTCACGCCGTCGTCGTCATAAGACAGTTCATTTTGGTGAAAATCTATTACGTGAAGTATGCCAAAATCGTAAATTAATCGAACCTTTACAAAGAAATCCGTCCGAAAGACCTCCACTTCAATCCAACATTCAAATGTTGTACAATTTTGTGGAGGGTGTATTAAGTGCATGGGTAGATGAAGATGAAGATAATGTGAGATCTGGTGCGGAGTCTGAACCGGAGAAAGTTCGTGCACTGAAACCTTTATATCGGTGCAATCGCCTTAGGCTGCAAACAATTAATCGTGTTGTTTCGGAAGCAGCCCAACTTAGAGGAACACTCAAATTAGGAAATTCACGTTACAGGCATAGGCATTGGCGAGGAACAGCGAAAGAATGCAATGAAAGGTTTTTAAGGAAGGTACTAATCTACTTTACTTGTTACCCATAAATTTATCTATAGTTAATTTAATAATATAGCTTTTGCATTAGTTACTGGATACCATACAGTTTAAAACACATAACATTTCTGTAATAAAATTTAATATTATGTGAATACTGAATGAAGATTTATCAGGATTAATTTGTTTTTATCACTAAGATTTTGCATTTTCATTTATTACACTATAATTAAAAATTGACAATTAACATAAATGATATAAAATACACTATGCATTCAAACTTGTTGGATTCTTGATCCATTGATGAAAATAATAATCAAGTTTTACCACAATTGTATTAAATGTATTTACATGTCACATCTTTTTTCTATTAAATTAAATCATTAAAAGCGCCATTCGACTGTTTGAAACTTTCATTTGACAATTCAACGTTCCAACAAACCAAACTTAGTTAAAATATTTCGAAGTCATAAAAAAGATTTTAAATATTCATACTTAACATAAATAACCAAGGCGAACGCTGACGTTTCTTTAGCGGCACTAATGCTATTTTTAAAGTTTTAAGCGCGCTAGCACTAACGTTAAAAAAAATAAAATTAGCGCGCTAAGAATTTCGCTAGAAATATCGCACTATTTCCAACCATGTAAATAACTTATTTATCATCTCATATAAAAAAAACTGTTGATTAGGTAAGAGAAAGTAAAACAATAAATTAGATTTGCTCATTTGACAATTCAATTAAATATTTCTCTTTTTTTTGCACTATTAAGATCGAATCTATTTTATTATTTTATGAAACTTGTTGCACTATATTATTTATGGTTAAACCTAGTACGCAATAACATATACAAATTTTAATATCTTATGATTATGATAAAGTTCCGCGGAAACAGTATATACCTACCACTAATTCTGATATTATTATAACATGATAATTTTTTCTTTTCAAAATTTCAAAAGTTTATAGAATTTTCTCTTGCGACCAACATATTTTTCTTGCGAATTATATTACCATTCACAAGACATTTCAGATTTGCGGGTGTAATAAATTATATTAGGTAAATGCTATCTAATAATTTTTTTTTTGATAAAATATTATAAGGTAGAAGTCAACTTTTATAATACTCTTTGTATCATTTAATTTACTGCACTTTTTATCCTTTAACTTGAATTTTCTTAATATAAGGTAGATTCAATCTCTTATGAGCTACTTTTATATTGCATGTCCCATATTTTAGATACGTGAACAAGTCTTTATTAAATTAAGAAGGTATTTTAGTATTGACCACATATAAACTCCTCTATCTCTATTTATTTAATATTATTCCATGAAAGCATAAGCTCATACCACTGTTTATTAAAATATAACTTGATATTGACTTCTTTATATTTATAAATGTTATTTGATTCTTATTGAAGTACGTATAAAGAGGTTATGAACGCTATATGGGCAGGGGATAAGAATGGAATTTAATCAAATCGTCTAACATTAGCATTATTATGGTCTGATGGTCACCATAATTGATATCTTAATCTCTTAAATGTTAATATTTTATATACTAATTTAATTGAAATTTTATTCAGAAAAATGATTCTAATTCTACCAAGAATTGTTTCGGGAAATGAAGAAAAATGGATAATAAAATTATGAACTCAATTATTTAGATTAAAATAATATCGATTTACATTTTCTTAAGTGAAAATGATAAAGTCTAATGATTTTTGTAGACCATTGTTATTTTTGTTATTTTAAATTAATAAAAAAACTTTTATTGAAATTCTCTATTTAGTATAAATTATTTGTTAAGATCTGTAGCAGTCTGGAGCACAATTTTTGTGTCATTGATTATTATTGTTATTTATTATAAACCAGATGTTTTATTTTATTCGAGAGAATTCGAAGAGGTAATGCAAATTCTTTTTAATAAATTTAGTATAATAAAGCATTATTATTATTAAGTTCTATTCATTCGTATATTGCTCAATAATAATTGTCGTCACAATTTATTGGAAAAAAAAATAGAATAAATAAGAATTCTATTTATTATTATTTTTTTCTAACATTGATTGGTTTTTAACATTCTGATTAGAATTTCGATTAATAAGGTTTTCCTTTTAAATTTAAGAAGAAAAATATCCTATACATTTTATGTCTAACGATTCAATATCAATATCAATTATTTTGTAAATGTTCAAAAGTCATATGTAATTTCAGTTTTATGTGTATATTTTGATAAAAATTCGAGAAATGTTACCCTACCTTTGGCAATATTACCGACATAAATGTGAAAATTTATTTGCTTCTCATTCGCTATCATCATTCATTTGCATATACTCTCTACTCGTTATTTATTATATTTATTATGTTTGTTCTATTTTGTTCTTCATATCTGAAATTTATGTAGCTAGATATTGTATATTTATGATTTTGTATTATTTACATTATATGAAATAATATCTATCATCCAAAAAAAAAGGTTCCAAACTTCAACAGCGATGATATATAGGTAGGTTGTAAACGACAAAAAAGTATCGACTTTCGAAAGTTGGGGGATGTTCCTTAAAGTGGAAATAAAATGAACACAATGCAAAGCTTTTAGGTTATCAGTGGCTAAGATTTAAGATGATGAATTGAATTTGATTTTATTGTATTTCTTCAGCGACTTCGGCGACAACAAAAAAGAAAAAAAAATACACATATATAATATATTATATATATTATATATTATATATATATAGATTTTTTCTTTGTACAATGACATCACACTACTTCAATATGACATTATATTAAACAAGAAATATATAATAGTTTCTCAAATATTACCTGAGCTAAAACGGATTACAGGCTTTATAACAACAACAAAAGATATCATCTCCATCTTAAGTTTTGGTTTACTTTGATAGTTTCCGTTGAGCCTTGTGGTTATTTATTAACATTTATAATCAATTAACAATCGCTTTGATGCTTGCAAATAACTTTAAGGTTTTAATATTTTATCAATTTCTGTCACACAAAACTACTCATGAAGAAATCAATGTCTAAATGCGGTAACTCTCTACCTGACAAGGACAATCCATATAATATAGGATACTCAGATATAGTCAGATACCACCAGAATTGTAATAGAGGTCTTAGAATTTATTGTATTTTAGAAGTATTATTACAAATATACGATATATATAGTATATGACCGTACCGTCGTACCCTACTTAAAAATTCTATAGAAAAACTTGTGGGTATAGAAAATAAAAAATAAAAAATAAAAAAAATATAGAAAAAGAAAGAAGAAAATGTATAGCGAGATACCCTCGCCTATATTCTTGAATTACATATATTTGGCTGAACAAATTTATTTTCACTCATATTATATAATTATATATTATACATATTAGGGAGACAATTTTTTTTTTAAATCAATTTTTGATTTTTTCAGGTGCAAGGTATTCTCAAGAAAACGCTAAGACGCGTTCATATATTACGTAACGCTTTTTTGGGGGGGAGGGGTTTGGTGCTGTGTTACGCTTCATATAAACGAAAAAAAAACTTCATATAAAAAATGTTACGATGGGGGAGGGAAAATCGCGTTACGTAATACATGAACACTAAGATAAAGGTTACGATTTTTCAAATTTGGACTAAAATTTGAGTTTTTTCAAAATTTGCAATTTACACCAAATTTTTTTAAAAGTCAGTGAAAATTTAATCAATTTACTTTGTTTATAAGAAAAATTATTATTCGATCTAAATATTTATTAACTAATACTTTCTTCCTTTTAAATTTTTAAAATTATCACTATAATACAAAAAAACTCGTAAATAATAATTGAATAGGCAGTTTCGAAAAGGGGTCATGTCCAGGGTGGGATTGAATTATTCAATAATGAATAATTCAGTTGAATAATATGTATGTGAATTATTCAAAATGATTTTTTTGACCTTGAATTTTTTCCCCTAAACCTATTAATTTTTTTTTATTATTATTTTTACAACACCTGTACTTAATCACTTAATCTTAAATCTTGCACGGCAACACTATTTTTTTTCAAACCTTTTTTTTGAAGCATTCGACAATTCTCGAAATATTTACTACCACGTACTATCATTATAAATCACTCATGTAGTATTCTTAAAAAAATTAGTGGCTCCAGCTCAAATAGGTTAAGGGAAATTTTTTTTTCGATTCCTTATAGTTTGAAAGAGAAAGGACATGACCCCTTTGCGAAACTGCATATTCAATTGTAAGTTGCTGAAAAATTACAATAATTGTATCTCACAAAAATTACATGTTAAAACAAAAAATTAATGAATAAAGAATGAAATTTAAAACTGAAACTAACACTTTCACATTTCACTTTTTTCATACAATACAGTTTAAGAATTGAAAACATGTTTAAAAGTTATTAAATTATTGCTGAAAAGTCAAAAAAGTGGCTTTATTTTCTTATAATTCATCTTTACTTAATATTAGAGTTATTAGGCTTCTAACCATTCAAATGTGAAGCTCATTTGGTCAAAAATTACAGTAGCTATGATTATTTTAAAGATTTGGTAAGACAACACCATTAATTCACTAACATCTTTTTTTCTGTTTGCTTCAAAAAATAACATTTTATTAAATAATTAATAAACTTTTCAACGATAAGGTAAATTGGTGAACTATTCCAAAATCATGATCATTTTAGTGACTTTCATGTCATACAAAATTATTATATTGATTTTTTCATGTTTTATATGAAAATGCAGACCTTCACTAAAATGCCCATAACTTTTGGAATACTTCCACAAATTACCTCATTCTGATATCTGTGAAAAACTTATTAAATTATAACTAATAAGATGACATAATGAGAATTAAAGCAAACAGAAAAAATAAAATGTTAGTTTCTGAAATTTGATAACAAAAAAATTGTCACCCTAGTATAATATACATATTTTCAAAATTTGTACATTTTAGGTATGTTATAAAATAATAAATTGAGAGTATTTGATTCTATTCTATATAATATAAATACAAATATATATTTAAATATAAATATACATTAGGGCGACAATTCGACCTTAGGAAAAAAAGTCACGTCTTTGTTTTTTAACCCCTGTATGATTTTTGGGAGCGGACTGATGTCATTAGAATAGGGTTTAAATTTTAGGCCGATTGGATAATGTTTAGA
>JAABKK020005556.1:0-26468 GCA_011634745.2 Catotricha subobsoleta
TAATGGCATCACTATCATCATTACTGCTACTTTTTGTTACTATTGTTTTCTTTTTTTAAAAATATTTTATTTTAGTACGGTTCAATTAAGTATATATTTTGTAATTGTTTTATATTTTTGTTTTTTACTCTTTGTATATAATATTTTTCATATTCAGATTGTAGGGGAAACCCGTAAGCGGTGTAAATAAATAATACCGAAATATTGTAAACTGCAATCAATAATTTTTGAAAGTATAAAATGAAGAGAATACCTTTAAAAGTAATTTTATCAAGAAGCCTAATACATACATAATATTAAAACTTAATTATCATATAAAAAATATTAATGCGTGAGCACACTTTTCATGTTTTTACAAAACCTAATGCATTATTACATTACACGATTAGTGCTACAAAGTAAAAAAAAGAAAAAATGACAAAAATTAAGATATAGTGTTATTTTCGGTATCATCAACAAACCGCACATCTATATTTTGCCTTTTATAAAATTTAAATTATATTTAAGGGTGGAGACCTAAAATGATATTAAAGAGCAGGTGAATTTGATATTAAATAAAGGTAACTAAATTAAAATCATTCAATTTTTTTTTTCGTTTCTGTTTCGATGCATTTTTTTTTTTAAATTGGCATAGTTATTTCTTCTTTTGCCTAAAAGCCATTATTATATATAGAGGTCAGAAATGTTTATATTTTGTGTTTATATTTCGTTTTAGGTTTTTTTGAAAAAGAAAAAAAAATCGAGGTGTTTTTAAGGTGTTTTACAGATTTAAGTTTTCAGAGACATTTATTGAAAACTTAATAATTGTTTGGTTTCAATATAATAGAAAAAGGTAGAAAAACGGTTTCTTACGCAACGTTGTTTTCGAATAATCATAAATTTACCTTAGCACATTTCCTAAATCATGAAATTTACGTTTATAGGTTTAGTAATGTGGTACAGTTTAAGGCAAGGTAAAACATATTCTACCTCTCTGCATTCTTATCTACATATGTTATTTGCGATATAGTTTATAAGTTATTTACACATAAGTACATTTTTATTTTTATTTTTTCATCTTTTGTTTACAACATCCAAGTAGATATTTTATATTTTGTGCATTACGTTGCGTGCAATTTAATGCAAATATCATCTAAGAAGTTTACGCCAGACATCGTACGCCTTAAGATCTATAAAGCAAAATTGCAACTAACCATTTTACGGCAATCAATGCAAAATTTTATTTAGATGCGGTATGTGCGATGGGTGATGCTTTAGCCCCTGAGGCATTTCAAAACTAATGTTTTAAAAATTAAAACCGAAATTTATAATTTACGGAAATACAAGGCTCTCGGATACAAACAATGAAAATACATGAAGTTAAATGAACTAATTAGCATAATAATTATTCATACTATATGTGGGATCAGAGTAATCGGCTAAAAACGATTTGATATATACCAAAGATTTTGTTTAATTTTCTTTAGTTAAGTTCAATCAAAGATTAACGTATTTAGAATATATGTAATCTTTAAGTTCAACTGAATAAAATTTAAATATTATGTTATTTTGTGTCATATTTGCAGTACAACCTACACATTGTTCTATACATTATGCATGTTCGAACGTAGTCAGTTAAATCTAAATATTATGCATTAAATCAATTTGTATTTTGTTGGTATTTGTAATTTCAGTTACTGGTTGCAAATTATGGAATGATATTCCCGAGAATATATAGTTAAGTACCCTTCTGTAAATGTATTTAGATATAAATTAAAATCATCTTTATAAGATATGCAAAGAAATGATCAGTTAAAATAACCAACCAGACTTACTTTAATTTAATTTAATATATAAAATGTAAACATAAACATGGTGGTCAATATAAGAACTGTTAGTTATAAAAAAAAAAGTTCTGTCCCTCTTAAAGTGACAAGTTTCTGGTGGTTCCCAGGAATTTTTTTTGTTCAAGTCCCATCACGAAGGCAATCATTATACTGTATTGGGTCTTCGTACCAGAATTCAGTAGACTGAGACGTACGCGGTGAAACATTAAAAATGAATAAAATAAAAGAAAAAAAAAATACATTACATTTTTAAATGGATTTTTAAAACTTTTTTTTATATTTTCATTTTGAATTGAACAAAACTGAATTGAATTGAATTGGCATTTTCATGCCTGCGAATTTATATAATTTAAATTTAAATGAAGACATTTATTGTTCCTAGAAAATTCATTAATTTTTCTGTACTAAAAAGCTTGTTTAATTTCTTTTAAAACAATTTCTTTTCTTTGTATATGTACTTACTTTCAACACGTGCTTATTTCCAAATACATAATAGTGTCCGTACGACTCTATATTTATAAACTCTCGATTGTTTTATTTTGATTTTACACGAATGTAAAAAAAAATTATTTAAGTTAGGTAAGATGTAAGAATAAACGTGAAAAACACCTTGAGGCCTCGGGTATTAATAAATTTATGTTTTAGTTGGTGAGCATCGCAATTTATGCGTAGATTAGAATGCAAAGTAAAATTACAAGAAACAAAATAGCTTCTGCATGCAAAAAATTTAAACTTGAAATAATAAATAACTAAAAATATTGTATAGAAAATAATTGGTTTGTTGTTCCATGGTAATTAAATTAAAATGGCGCAGTGGAACTATTATAACTAAGAAATATTACTATATATGTCGATGAAACACACTTTTGATATTTATTATTATTTTAGCTTTTAGCTTCTTCTTTGCACAGATAGGTATAGTTTTATACTAAAATATTATGACGGAATAAACACCGAATATTTCGAAACGCTGAACAATTTTTTGTGTACGGTATAGATAAAATTATAATTTATAAAGGGATGCCACCGAATTTTCTTATGTAAATTTATAATTTTATTATCATTTAACACATTAATTGTAGTAATCTGCGATTATACATTTAATCCTCTTGTCGATAAACAATTCAATTCTTCTGGTAGCTAACCATTGTTAACTTTTCGAAAAGAAATTGCTGTTATGTTTATGTATGTAAATAGTTTCGTGTAAAATATTTAGGCTAAAAAGCGACGGATGTATGAATTTGTGTGCGATATTTGATTATTATCACAAAGCTTATCATATTAATGCCATATTTCAATTAATTTTGCGTCATCGTATTTTGCTAGTTTTACTACAGATGAAGATAATAATTTATGGCAACCAAGAAAAGAAGGGTTGCTTTCGTTCAAGAGGGTAGCTTACCAATGTTAGGCTCAAAGCTGGGAACGCTAACGTTTTTTTTCAGCGGCGCTATCGCTAACGCTATACTCCAAATTTTAAGCGCGCTAGCGCTAACGCTAAAAGTATTTAACCCATTCGTGCGTGGCGTACATTTTAATGTACATCAAAATTTAATGTAATTTTAACGTGAAATATGAACACACACAAATTGGAATATCTACAATGTGTTAAATTATGTCTTCCCTATATAATGTAAAAGATAGTTTGCAAATACATGATTAAATTTAATTCGTTTGCTTTATATTTTGATTTATTTTTCGATTACCCAAATTAATTCCCGTGCGAAAGGGTTAAAATAACAATAAACAATAAATAGCGTAAATGAGCGCTATATTTTCCGCTAAAAAATCTGAAAAATTAAAATAATAAAAAAGAACGCAGGTTATCGTTATAATAAGACAACAAATTTTTATATTGAAACTAAGCACATTTTATACAACATTTTTATTAAATTCATTTATTTTAAATGTAAATGTACTTAATTATAAGAAAAAGAAGTTATTTAAAGACTGGAACAGAAACATTTAACTTAATAACATAAGTTAATATTGAGAATTGAAAGATTAGTAATAAATTATTTACTTTAAAAAACTAAACATTTTAATACGTTTGTTTTTTGAAAAAGAAATGTTTACTAAAAACTCTTAAAAATTCATGATTCGTCAACATTTTTCTTTTTCTATCAAAAGGTCTTATGAAAATTTCGAAATGAAAAGGCAATTTCTGAATATTAAAAAAAAAGAAAAATTTATGGACGGTAACTTTTCGTGGAGAAACCACAAAAAATCTTGAACAGTTCCCTCCTCTATGGTTTTTGTCGATGAGTCAAAAAAGAAAAACTTTGGAGCCATATTGGTAGTTCTAAACATTATCCAATCAATCTATAAATTAAAACCTAGTTACCTTAGTAATACATACACATATTAATATAGATAAATAATATTTAAGCTAAATTTCTTATTAAAATTAAATTTCTCATCGCTCACACACCCACAGATTACATAAAATATCAAATATGTTAGTTAATGTATTGAATGGTTTCGTGTGAATTATTTATTACTATATTAGTAATAAAGTAATCTCACTAATACATATTTAAGAAAAATATAAAAAATTGAAAAATATAGCGCGCTAATAGCGGCGCTAATTTTCAAAAATTCATATTCGCTAACGCTACTTTGAAATTTCAAAAAATTTAGCGCGGTAATAATTTCGCTACAAATATCGCGCTATTCCCAGCCTTGGTTAGGCTATTTTAGAAATTATGGTGATGAAAAAAAAAAAATTTAGCAAACAATACAAATTTAAATCAACAACAATAAGGCTGTGGTGAAATTTCATTGTAGAATCACTTGAAATATTTTACTAATTAACTCAAATTTAATTACGGTAAATGCATTCAAATTACTTAAAACTTCAATAAAATGATCATTTTATATCTGGATATCTCTATAGTTAATGTTAACGTTTTAAAATAGGAACTTTCAATTTTTTTTTCAACAGTTTTCTTTCTAATTTCTTATTTAGGTATAACTAAGTATTTATTTTGATTAGCTGTATGAATAGATTTAGAAACTCAGTTTTATCTAAATTTCTTATTGAATAATGATGCTAGTGGTCAGAGCATCTTCTTGACAATCCCATAAACGTATGTAATTGTGTTTAAAGAATCGTCATGTAGGTTTTCTACTATCTATCATCCAGCGTATTTTATATGAAAAACCTTTTATAAAATGATTATATTTGATCTGCAACAATTTGTCGTTCACATTGATATACAAATATTTTTATAAATAAAGATATAGCTATATTTACAAGAATAAGCATCACATTTAATAATTACACGGACAGCTATATCTTAAAAAATAATCACATATGTTATCGCAATTACAAGGTAATATATTACATATTTGACAACATTATTATTATATTGTTTGCGGTTTAAATGCATATTGCAAATCATGAATGTGAGCATCCCTATTAAACTATAAATAATTTATTTGATTTTATTATCAATTTTTTTTTTGTTGTTTATTTGTTTGTTTGTTTACGTTTAAATCATGCACGTACTTACTGAAACTGAATAAACATTAATACGCAATGAAGATACATACAAATAAATATACTTACAATGAAAAAAAAAGGGGAATCGAAATCCATTATTTGTGGTCACAGTGCATTACCTTTATAACTTATTATCTGTAAAGTGTGAACAGATATTTATAATGAGGTATTCATTGTTGTGGATTTAAAGTATGTTATGTATATTGATAGAAAAAATGAGCATCAATAATAAAATAAAATATTTATAATGGGAATTTGCTTGTGTATAATTTAGGATCTTAAGAAAATTTGATGGTATTCGATAATTTTTAAAATTATAAATAAAAATGAATTATTATGTATTCCAAAGTATACCTTGATACACATTTGCAACATATATGCAATGCATACATATATTATATATGGTTTACCTATAGTGTACTTTCAAAATATAATTTTTGTACATCTTGTGAGATTATACTTCATAAAATTTAGGTTTCAAAATTGAACTTGCAAGGTACAATTTATACCTGGCAAGTTTACCAAATTTACAATAGGAATTCCAATCAAAAGAGATTAAATCATAGTGTTGCAAATCCGGAATAGATAGATCTCTCTAATTATTGGTTTAAATAAAGTTAATACATAGTTTTTGTTACTTTTTTAACACTGCATAGTTTTTCCAAATTTAAATTTCTTCTGATGAAATTTATCATTGCCATAGAAATATATAGAAATTGTAAGTAATATTTATACTACTTCGTAATTTATATTTTACTGTAAATGTTATGCAAAATATAAATTTCTCTTTAATTGTTGTAAACAGTATATAGAGCATTTGTTTGATGCTCTATATCTCTGCGGTGGAATTCTGACCAAAAATTGGGATATAATATCACAAATTTATATCACAATATTTCAATACAGGGTGGACCAACTAACATGAGAAATATTTTTTTGCTCTAATATGATGTTAATTAAACCACCCTGTATTAAAATTTTGTGATATAAATTTGTGATATTATATCACAATTTTTGGTCAGAATTCACCTGCTGATATATCAATAGGTAATATTAATGATATAAGATTTAAAGATCAAATCGAAATTTATATTCAACGCAAAACATACATACCAAAAACAAAGTGATAAAAATTTATTTCATAAAATTTAATTTTATGTTATACTGAAACGGCTTTTCATCACTTTAATAATTTCTAAATTTTTATGACATCAATAATAATTCTTTGAAAATCATTTGAACTTGAAAAAAAAACTGTTTAATTCCTAACGTTCATACCTTTCATTATTTATTTTCAAATATAAGTAATAAACGATATACAGTAAGCAGGGCTCACATTATCGAAATCTCGATATATTAAAAATCGAAATGTCGCCATTTTTTCAATATTAAAATATCGTTAATATCGCTGTCTAATATCGAGGTTTCTATATTTTTTTTTCAAATTATGCGCACATATTTCGTATGATTTAAAATCACTCATCCATATAAAATCAGATATATCATTTGCTGAAAATGATTGGGCAAAACTTATTGAATTGAGAAATGCTCTAGAACCAATTAAGTTAGCCGTGGAAGTTTTGTGCAGAAGAGATTGCAATTTGTACGCCGCTGATGCTACTATTAAGTTTATGTTAAATAAATTATCAGATGATAATTTCTCAATTAAATTGGCGAATTGTTCTAACAAATCGCATCAAGCAAAGAAGAACACCACTTTCAAGTGTTTTAATCTATTTATTCGCGGGAAAATCTCAACCAATGGACGGACGATCTTTCAGGCGTCTTATCTGAAAATAATATTGCCACCATTATCAAGGATTTAATTATAAGATTTCAAAGTAAATCTGATTCATCGAATGCCATAAGTGAAAGTGAAAATGCAAATGAAGAAAACAATAATAGTTCTAAAAAGAAGCGAATTTTAAATAATTCTTTAAACTGATTTGGATTAATAATAAAATATAATATAACATATCTTAATTCTAGTGCTATTTTCAATTTTTATTTTTTCGATATTTCGATATTGAAATTCCGGGATTGAGATTGAAAATCTCGAAATATCGAAATATCAAAATTGACAAAAATTGAACGATATTGCGAGCCCTAACAGTAAGTATACGATTCGAGGTGTTCACCCTCTTCTTTTTGATAACGTATATTTAAGTCAAATTTATTAGAAAAATGCCATCATAATATTTATGTTCTCTAATATAATATTTAAAAAAAACTGCAGTCTATTGTTAATTGTGACTTTATAACATTTTATTGTTTTTCTATTTTCTTTTGCACCGATATGCAGTTTTTGTGTACAGTTTACAGAGGGGATTATTTATATATATATGATAAATTATGATGCACTCGTTTACTTAATTGACATCGACATATAGTAAATTATTTATTTTAAAAAACTTCTTTTAGTTGATGATACGACTTTAACTCGCTTAAATGCTGCTGCAGGTGTAAATTGATTTTTAATTTGTTTCGTCCACATTTCAAAACGATTTTGCTTAATTACAGCTTTCTTAGACGTTTCCATATCAAGTTTTCGCTTTTCTCTAGTCGTTTTCTCACTAACAACTAGCAAATCAACGGGAATTTCATCTAAACTTTGCAGTAAATCCATGCAATACTTATGAATGTAAGCAAATTTATCCATTGGTGTAATGTCATCAATTAATTTTTCACTAATTTGTTCTACAGGTATAAGTCGCTTGTAGAGTTTTTCACATATTGCCATTATTTTACGTTCGTTAATGCTGATAAAAGTATTTCATATTTATTCAAGAATTTTCAATTGCATAATAAACAGGGTATCTTACTTGTTTACGGATTGTGATATTCCATCTTGAAGAAATTTTTTGCCATTGCATTTCAGTTGGTGTTGCCGTTCGGTCATAAACATTTGTTTTTCTTTCATCAAATCAATTTTCTCTTGTTGCAACTTTTTAAATTCTATCATCTTTTTGGTAAGTACAAAAAATAAAAATGAGAATAGTTCTAATAACAATGTTTCCAAGGAAAAAGAGAGAAAAAAAAGAATTACGTCAGCTTTAAGTTTTCTATGCATTTGTAATATTTCTTTATAAATCCATAGTGTTTTATTATGTTGATTAAGACATGTAAATGTTTTCTTCATTAAGCATTCCAAGCACTAAAAAAGAAATTTAAAATTAAAAATGTCAATTGTCTCAATTCATAAAATTTGATAAAAACATGTCACCCTTTTTAATAAATCAGCGTTTGGTTGAATCGATTTCATTTTATCCAAGTTTGGTACAATATGCAAATCAAAATAACTTTTAACGGCAAATCCTGTACATTCAGTTTTTGGTCGTATATTTCTACTTGAACAATTTTTAATTGCAACCAATTGCATTAACAAAGTATTGTTCTCATCGCGATGAATCCAATCATATTTGTTTCTCCATTCTGTATCCATAACTAAGTTATAGTAACTCTTTAGAATGAGTAATTAATATGAAATAAAATTTTATCATGTTAATACTTTTTGGAAATACCAAAAATACTATCAAACCTGAATCTGTAAAATGAAATCCCATTGTTTCTCAGTTATTAATATTTCTTTAGTTAATTTGTCAATACTTTCTGTTAGAAAATCTCTTTCAATTTTCAATTGTTTATTATTATTTTGAATTGTTTTTAAAATTGAATATTTTTCAATAACTCGATTGTAAGCCTGTTCAGTCCAACCACTAAACAGCTTTTCACACGCCTGTATCATGAAATTCAAATATTTTTTTTTTTTTATTTAATTAAGCAGGTGGTATGAAATTTCTTAGTACTTATACCTTTCCAAAATTTTCGACCTCATTCATTATTCTGTTCTCAGCAATTTGTCTTGCTTTTAAATCTAACAGATTTTCTTGAGCATAATGCATTAGATAATTTTTCCGAACAATGTCGCGTATAATCAAAATATCCCTAAAAAAAATTGATAAAAAAAATATTAATATTTTCTGATTTAACCATAGACTCTATTTATCTTTGGATAAACAAATTATAACAAAATTTTTAACAAAATGTAATTCTTTCTTACGATTTAACACAAAATTTTTTTGCTGGTCGCCTATATCGTAATTCATGGATATAATAATCATCCCATTCTGTAGCCAATCGACTAAAATATTTATCACTATCCCCAATTTTTTCATTTTCGTATTCGGGTGCATTCACTTGTAAGCGATTTCTTACACCAAATCTACTTTTAAATAAATTTGTATAATATTTGCATCGGGATTTAACTAAAAATTAAAATAACAAAAATCATCATTAGATATTTTAATATATTTTCAGTATTTGAATTACACTTTATTGGATTTTGTAATTTTTCGGGAATATGTGGATCAATATATAATGGTCCCTCTATATCATCGAATTTACGAAGTCTATCATTCTTTTTTCTTTTAAATAACTTATTTAAAGTATTTGCTTCGTGCAGCGAATTTTCTTCTTTTAAATTATTATTAGTTTTTGAAATATTAATGTTAGCTTCACTCAGTAAATCGTCCATAATTTCTTTTTCGTTAATTACATTTTGTTTTTTAAATTCTTCAAATGTCAGAGGGATTTTCTTCTAGAACACGTATATTAATTTTAATTTTTTTTTTAATTTATTACAGATTAAGGTTTTGTCAATTGTGAATCTCAATATTTTATTTTACCTGAACTTGAGGTTCACATGTGTGCTTATGCTCTTCATATTTATCGTAAATAATTTTATAATATTTTTCTTTTACCGGTATTCGTTTTAACACGGATTTCTTTTTAGAGGTAAGTTGAAAAAATTTTGCAAAAAATTGATGCTTTTTAGTGACATTAATATTGCTATCACCGTCACCATTTGTACTATTATCAATTGTATTACTCTTATTGTCTTCAATTGCATAATTGTGTCGGTCATGTAACAGTAAATTAATCCTTTTTAATCTGTCTTTTTTCAAATATTTATTTCTAAAACGATCCTTTTTCTTAACTTGACTTATCTTGATGGTGGGCACCAGAAAATACGGTGTTCTTATTAATGCAAGTCTCTTAACATTTTGCAAGCTTTCATTATCAGATGATTCATCTTTATCAGGTGGTTGTGTATAGCCCATATGCGATAACCGTACACGTCTTAAAACATTATCTTGAATTTTCCGTTTTAAAAGCTCTTTTTTGGCACGATTCGTCATCGTTTGTGGTATACCAAATTTATCACAATTCATCGTCATTTTATCAGGTGTAATGGATTTCATAAATGGTCCAAACATATATCCTGCCATATTTCCTATGACATTTTTTCGTTTTTTTCTGAAACTACGTTTTTTTGTGTGTGATCCTGCAATCGACGATTTCATGCTACTTGCTTTACTCATTTTCTTTGCATCAGGTTTTATGTCAGAGTAATCTTTATCTTTATACTTTTTGCGTAATTCTATAGCCCAACGCCTGAATGACCGTGTATCAGTTACTACATCCGATATATTTAGACTTTTATCTTCAGCTCTGTCTAAGACATTTCGCACCTTTTGTTGCATTTCTTTTTTATCAATAAAAAATGGTTTTCCCTCGACGAGATATTCTTCGACATGTTCTTCATCTTCAGATTTCTTTTTCGAAATCTTTGATTTTATAAATGCATTTAAGCTTGAATCAGATTGAATTGATGTTATTGAAGATGTCTCCATAATGTCAGCTAGACAAATTTTTTTAACGATTTCTTGAACCGATTGTATGGTAAATGGATCGGTTGGAACTGAATTTAATTTTTTTTTTTGTATTAAATAAATGTTCTTATACATTTGAATTTTGATACAAGCGATATCGTTATAATACAAAATATACCTTTTTTCTTATAAGCGCAGTTATGTGTCTCATTTAAAGATTGAGTAAAAGTAACGTCAATTGTATTTTGATTTCTCATACCATAAACTTCTTGCACCTTAGTGGTTCTGTTTGGATGCACCTATCAAATCATATGCAATTAAATTTCATCATATTTTCTCAATCAATAAAATAGTCATATACCTTGCTTCGTGGTCTACCTTTATTTTTCCCTAAACCACCAAGAAAATTAACCTCGTTTGGTGGGGGATTGAATAGAATATGATATCTGTGATCATAATATGGTCTATCAGTTCTAGGCTCTTCATAATTCCATACAAATGCACGCGATCCCTGCAAATTGTTTGATTGTCTAACATGGCTAGGAAATTATATCAAAATGAATCTTACTTGTAGTACAGATTTTCTACTGCGAACACTTGCTGCATTATTTTCTTTTGAATTAACTTCATTTAAAAATGAATTAAAACTAGATTTTTTTCTTAATTCACTCATTTTAATGTTTTAATATTCTTTAATTTTATGTTCAATAATCGTTGCTATCACGAATAAGATTTATCGATTTAATAGAAGCAGCACCACAATTATATAAGGTGGTTCGTTTTTTTTTTTAAAATGCTTTTAGCACAATTTTCTACGATCATAAATCATAATATGTACATGGAATGTTCAAAATGTTATTCCCGGTGCCATTAGCTTCAAACATTGATGGAATAGGCTTCGTCCATGATGTAATAAATTAGTGGATGATAGACCAACAGCCTATATTTCATATAAATAAATAAAAAAAAAAAATACCCCACATCCAGCTATGATATAATAAACTGTGTTTTTGTTGCGCCTACATAGCAGCAGACGCCATCTACTCTTCTCAAGTGCAAAACGAACATTTGAAGTAAGAATTAAAGGTGGATGTATAATTGTTGAAAACAAGAACTTCAGTGAACTTCATTGAAATACCCATTGGCATTGAGTCCAATGGTAAATTAGCATAAGCAATTTCTCCTTGAAATATAAGACGATTATAAATTTCACTACAGCTTTCATCAATGATGAAGTCTCCAAGATTAGTTTGTTGAAATTCATATATTTTTTGATGAAAGTTTTTGTGTTAATTTAGGGAGGGATAACTTTATTTAATTATGCTTAATTATCTACATTATATCTCATCGAGAGTTATGTAAACTTGAATTTATTAATCTTTCACGTCTATTAATAAAGAATTTAGAAACACATCGCAGATAACTTCGTTACCCATGCAAACAGTTTGTTTTTTTTTTTGTGTATTTTGTTTATGACATAAACTATTGACATTTCTGATAAATAAAAATAGATGTTAAATCAACATTTCTAAAACATTAGTTTTTAAACATTTCTATTTTCTTCGGAAAAAATTGCTAAATTTTAAATTGAAATTTTTAATTTTTTTTTCTTTGTAAATGGATTTAAAAAATAATTGTAGACTATGTTTAGTACCGAATCAACAAAACATAGAAATATTCAGTGAAAAGGGTGTAAAATTAGATATAGCCACAATTCTATCGCAGCATTTTTGGTTTGAGGTAAATAAAATAATAAGTGGATTTTCTAATTTCCAAATAACTACTATTTTTCATTAGGTATTAATTTCAATTGCACTAATATTTATTATGATAAAATTCTTCTTGCTTTTATTTAATTATTAAATTTAAAACTGTGCTGAATTAAAATGTTTAATATGCGTGAAATCAATTGAACGTTGTTCTCATGACCGATTTCGTTATTATTATTATTATTTATTTATTTTTTTTCAATAATTATTACAAATTAATACAAATTATTATTTTTAATATAAATAAATAGGTTAACGAAAATGACGATTTACCAAAACTTATATGCACAAAATGTTGGTGTAATACACAAAGTTTTCATGAATTCTATCTTATGGTTAAAATCGCACAGAACGAATATTCTTCTAAAATCGAATTTCACAGAAATACATTTGAATACAGTGAAAATGAAAATACAACCAAAAATGAAAAAGATGAATCCAAAGAAGCTATCAGTAATTATGTAACCACTGTCGATTTTAATGAAATAAAGAATTCACATGAAATTGATGAACATTTTGAAACGAATTTAATTGATATTGTTTCCAATACCGACACCGTTGTTAAATTAGAACCTGATTATGATGTTTCATTAGAACTTGGTGTTGATCACGTTGATGGTAAGAATAATTTATTCAAATATTTATAAATACACATTATAATTATTATTATAATTTTTTACAGATTTCAACGATGAAGAAGGAGAACGTCTCACCGATGAAGAAATAGAAAGTAGTTATGTAGACGATAATTTGGATACATCATTGCATACCAAACGAAAATATACAAAATCTGGAAAATATAGTTTGAGGAAAAAATTTAAAAATTTAACTTCAATTGAAAAAGTAAAAGATAAAAGCGAAATAGGGAGTGACCATGAGAAAGAAACAGAAAGACTAGAACTATCTATAAGTAAAAGGCTTGAGGAAGATTCAAAAATTCGCGATTATTTTAATATGGATTGTGAATTTTGTGATTCGAAGTTTTTGACATTTGCCCAGGCTAAAACACACTACCGCAAAAGACATAAAATAAGCGGATATGTAAGATGTTGCAACAAAAAGTTTTTTCGACGTGGTCGCCTTTTGGATCATATCAACTGGCATTTAAATCCAAATGCTTATAAGTAATTAGCTTAGAAGTTTCTATTATTTTCCAGTTACTAAATATGTTTGTTTCATAAATTTATCAGGTGTACAATATGTATACGAGTGTATGCTGATAAATTTGGACTTAGAACACACATGCTGCAACACGAGCCCCAAGAGCATATGGAACATTACTGTGAAACATGTGGTAAAAGATTTTCTAAGCAATATCTCCTGCATCAGCATATTCGAATACGACATCCCTCTGACGATGATAAAAAATTTGTTTGTGATGATTGCGGAAGTCGGTAAATGTTGCAATTTACAAATAGTAGAAATGGACAAAACTAATTGTTATCGTAATTTCAGTTTCGTATCAAAGTCAATTTTAGTCTCACATATCCGAGGTGTTCATCAATTTGCATTTGCACAAATCTGTGACATCTGTGCTAAAACATTCAAGAGCAAACAGGTATTCGAAAATCATCGTTTGACTCATATGGCTATAGAGCAGCCGAAACTTCAGTGTAATATTTGTGGTTCATGGCTTAAAAATGATAATAGTTTGCGAGCACACATGCGACGACACAATGATACAACGCACACCTGCAATTTATGTGGAAAAGTAACACCAAATCGATCAGCGCTTGGAAATCATATGCGTTACGTGCACAGTGAACGTGTACATCAATGTACCATGTGTGAAAAGGCATTCAAAAAACCGATTGGATTAAAAGTAAATAAATTGTTAATTCATTATCAGCTAGTTTTAAATAAAAAATAAATTATGTTTCAAACTAAATAGGAACACATGGCCTCCCACACCGGAGAAAATTTATACACCTGTCCTTATTGTATAAAAACCTTTAAATCGAGTGCCAATATGCACAAACACAGAAAACATTCACATCTGCAACAATGGAAACAAGATAGAGGAAAAAAACTTATTGACTTATGTCACATAAAAATTTAGAAATATTAACTCAATATAGAGAGACATTAACCATTTTTTTTTTTTTTTTTTTTATTTATTTAATGTTTTAATAAAATTGTAATTAAAAAAAATCCATACAAGAAACAATTGAAACTGATGCTTTACATTAAATTCTTATAACTTCTAAATAAAGTGAAAATGCATTGTTTCACAGCTTAAATAACATTGAATTTATTATTAAGATTGTAGAAAAAAATAGGTTGATAACATGTTCACATATTGAAAATGTATAAATCGAATTCTCTTCAACAATTTACTGCAAATCCTGAATAACCTTTTCTACTTCAGCTTTTGTATACATCTGGAATAATTCACCTGGTGTCATAATCATAACTTCAACGTTTGTAGAACTTAATTTTTCTTCCATTACTTGTTTAAGTGTTCTCAAAGATAAATTAACAGCATCTTGAATGGTCATATTAGCCGTAAAGTTATCCTTTGAATTGAATTAAATTTTTTCTTCTTCTTAGTTTGAATCAAATTGAATGAAATAGAATAAATACCTGTAAATTTTGTTGTGCACCTTCGCTACCAGAACCAATAGCTTTGGCATCGTAACGTATGTACGTTCCCGATGGATCCATATGCCATAATTGTGGATCACCATTTTCAACACCAGCAAATAAAATTGCAACACCAAATGGACGACTCATAGCCGACCCACCATCCGCACTATCACCAAATTGAATAGCTAATGTTGAAACAGCTTGTGCACAAGATTCTACGGACATTCTTTCATTGTACACAAACCAATGGTTTTGACATTCAACACGGGCACGATCTATTAAAGTTCTATTGAATGAAAAGACAAAATTATAACCAACATATTTTTTTTTTAATATCTTATTGATGATCTTATAAGTATATTTAAAATACCTTGCATCAGCCATCAGTCCGGATGTGGCACAGCCAATATGTTTATCTACTTCAACAATTTTCTCAACGGTCGATGGTTCCATAAGTGGTGAAGTGATTCGTTTTTCCACAGCCATAACTACACCTTCAGGTGTACGAATACCAATCGCAGTTGAACCCAATTTAATGGCTTCAATTGCATATTCAACTTGAAATAAACGACCCTCTGGCGAAAATGTATTTACGCCTCGATCATATTCTGAACGCGTTAAAAACATCTACAGAAAACAGAATAGAAAATAGAGAAAAAATTAAAAATAATGCAATTTATTTAGTAAAAATTTTAGGTTAGGTTTATAAAGTGACAAAGCAAAATTGTATTTTATAATTAGATTTTAGTTAAATCTACTTTCTATTAGATAATTAATCAAATTAATATCTTATGAATGAAAAGAAATAAATAAACTTTATACCTTACCTTTTATTTTATTATAATTCGTACAAAAAATCCGGTCAAATAGACAACAAAACACCAAACTCACGAAATGTTATATAGTTGTGCTAAGTAGACAAATGTCACGGTTTAATGCTTAGCCAATACTCACAAATAAAAAATAAAAAAAAAAAATGTTAGCTCACACAAATATAAGTAACTACTTAATCCTGTTACCACGCTATAGATACAAAAAAATAATAATAATAATAAAAATCTAGTACTTTTTCATTCGCGTTGACATTTTGAAATTAGAAGAAAGAGAGAATTTGTTTTCTTTTAACACAAAAATAACAATTTAAATATACTTACTAGTTAATTTTTCCAGTAAATAATAATAAATTGTGAAATGGAAATGGATTGTAAGTCTATATGTAGACTATGTTTGTCTTTAAATAAAGAAAATATTAAAATATTTAGTAAATATGGTACAAAATTAAATATTGCTAAAATATTATCACAACACTTTCAATTTGAGGTATGCTAAAATCTATAATTGTTTGTATTGAACTTTCATTATTATATTCTTAATTTTTGTCGCACAGGTGAATGAATGTGATAATTTTTCAAATCATGTTTGTGCCAAATGTTGGCATACCACGAATAATTTCCATCAGCTGTACAGCACGGTTCAAATAGCGCAAAAAAACTTTTTGGAAATGAAAAAATTGAATTCAATAACAACGGCAAATGATGTTTCAAGCATTGAACCAATTATTATAAAAAATGAAGCAAACGAAAATAATGTCTCAACTCGTACGTCTAGCGCATTTCATCGAATTCAACATTTCGATATTCCTATGAATGATATAGACAACTACAAGGTTCTTAATGATGATGCTGATAAACTTTGTGATGAAGAAAAACATCTGACAACAGTTTTTGATGAAATTGGTAATAATATTAATGCATTTTTCTTGTGATGGATGGTTTATAACATTCAAATAATTTGATTTTAACTTGGCTTTTGTTAAAATTTTGAAGCCGTTTTATTACCACAAAAAATTGAAGGCAAACTTGTATCATCTTCATTTACGACAACACAATCCCAAAACGAAATTAATAGTCTGCAACGCAAAGTAAATTTAAAAAAGAAGCAAAATAATGTACAAAATGAATTATTTGTCGATAATATTGAACACAAAACATCGTCGGAAAAAAATTCTCAAAGAATAGATGATCAAACAATCGAAGAATATTCAAAAATGAACTGCGAATCCTGTGATTGTAAATTGTCGACATTTTCAGAAGTTATCAGTCATTATCGAAAGACACATAACATTAGAGGCTACGTAACGTGTTGTAATAAAAAATATTTTTGTCGAAGTCGTTTACTTGACCACATAAATTTTCATTTAAATCCAGATCAACACAAGTATGTAAACTAGCAAAATAAGAATTTTTCCGAAAATCTATATTTTTTTTATTAAATTGAATATGGTTTGTTTTAGATGTGACACGTGTAGAAAAGTCTATGCGGATAAAATTGGACTAAGAAAGCATATTATGCTACAACATGAACCAGAAGAGATTAAAGTGCACTATTGTAAAAAGTGTGGTAAAAGGTATTCAAAACAATATCTACTGCAGCAGCATATACGATTGCAGCATTTCTCTGATGACGATAAAAAATTTGCTTGTGACGACTGTGGAAATCGGTAAAATATTTTTTATATTTATAGCCATTGAATGAATAATAAATTAATCTTGAAATTATCAGTTTTATCACAAAGTCAATTCTAGTCTCTCATATAAGAAGTGTTCATGAATTTGCATTTGCTCAAATGTGTGAAATATGTGCCAAAACGTTTAAAAGTAAAGCAGCATTTGAAAATCACCGTTTAAGTCATACGAATGTTGAACAGCCGAAGCTCCAGTGTAATATTTGCGGTGCATGGGTTAAAAATGATAATAGCTTGCGAAAACATTTACAACGACACAATGATAAAACGCATCCATGCAGTTTATGTGATAGAATAACACCAAATCGTTTAGCGCTTCGTTCGCATATGCGGTATGTGCATGGAAAACGTTTACATCGGTGCACTCTGTGTGATAAATCATTTCGGACACCTATTGGATTAAAAGTAAATAAATTGTTAATTGATTATCAGCTAGTTTTAAATAAAAAATAAATTATGTTTCAAACTAAATAGGAACACATGGCTTCAAAACACACGGGAGAAAATTTATACACCTGTCCTTATTGTATAAAAACCTTTAAATCAGGCTCTAATATGCATAAACATAGGAAAACATCACATCCACAAGAATGGAAGCAAGATAGAGGAAAAAAGCTAATACATAAATGTTTAATATAAATAAAGAAATATAATAAAAGTAAGCGAATAAATGAGTAAATAGATTATTGTTTATTTAAATTATGCAGTTTTGTTCATGGATATCTCAAGAAGCAGTCTAATTATTTTTTTATTTAAAAACAAACATTACATAGAAAAATTGAATTGGAAACAATGTAATACTAATAACCACCATATTTATTTTAAAAAAATTATATGCACTCAATCTTAAATTTCAAATCTTACTTTTTCTCCTCCCACAAATTTCTTCTGATTATTTTCTTTATTATTATAATTATTTTTTCTTTGCTTGTGTTTTTCCCTCGGTTCATTTCTCTTAAAATTAACAAAAATGTTGGTATTCTTAAATGTGTAATATTCTTGATGCACATTTTCTCAAGGACTTGTTTTGAATGATAAACCAACAAATTTTTTGAAATAAATTAGATTAATTATTAAACACAACGCAAACTCCTGCGGACACAGTTGAAATGATTTATCCTTGCATAAAGAAGTAACTCTGCATTTTCCTTTAAATCAAAATAATTGTGTATAAATTGTTAAAAGCCATAACCAGAACCAGAACCACCACACACACAAATTTCTAACACCAATGAATATATAATATCTATCACGCAATTATTGCAGTTCATATTAGAATTTGTTAAAAAAAATTGGTGCTAGCAACATGTGGGTGGTATCTTGTGGTATTGGTTTTAAGTAAATTAATAAAATACAAAAAAAAAATTGAAATTTAAAATTCGCGCTTTTTAATTACAGGTAAATTGCCAACCTCTTAAATTCAAAAGTATCATTAATTTTGTATAACAAAAAATCTAGTACATATTTCGTTTGCATTTTCAATTAGATAAAATATGTCATCAGCATACAAACAGCACTTCATTAAATATAAAAGTATTTAATTATTTGTTTTAACCAGGAAGAAAATGATTGAAACGTGTCCTAAAAAGCGCATGGTATTTGGCATCACCTTTCTAACACTGTAAGTTTTAAATAATTTTAAAATAGGAAAATTTTGAATATACATTCGGTGTGCATGAAATATTTTATATACATATTGCAATAAATACCATCAGTTTTGCGCCTAATGGTAAATACTCCTCGAAAAATGTGTCATCTTAATTAACAAGGTTTTTGTTTTTTTGTTTTTTCATATTAGAATCACTGTACTTGTATTAATAGTTGAATCCCATTGGACAGAATATCCAAAACAAAAACAATTTATCATCGAAAATAATTCAACGTGTTGGTTACGTGAAGAATATACAATAATACAAGATTGCCATCCTTGCACAGGTAATAGAAGATTTCATTGTGCTAATATTAGTTTCAAGTATCAATCACAGATGAATATTGTACTTAATTATTCTATTTTTATTTCTATAGCTTTTGAAATAGCAAGTAAAAGTCAAGGTGTTTGCATTCATACACATAATAAGGAAGTGCTGAGATGTAAAAGTGGTGAAACTGTATCAAAAAGGTAGGTTGAGTATATAAATCCTTACATTCTGCAAAATAATAAAATAATAATTCTAAAAATGTCAATAATTTGCAATTTAGTTGTGACAAAGTTGCGTGGTTAGACGAAAAGAACTTTTGGACATTTGAAGCAGTTCTGTTTGTTATTGGTGTTATATCAACGAGTATATCATTTTTACGACAACGAGCTCTCGATAGAAAAACTATGCTAAAAATTCAACGACAGCTTGGACAATCTGTATGACACAAAAATCTATTATAAATAAATTCAAGAAAAAAAAAAAAAAAATGGTTCAAAAACTCTATTTGGAAGTTTTATCAACATCAGAAATAGATAAAAATGATAACAGCCTCATTGTGACATTAGAAACATTTATTTCATTATGTGTTTTAAAATATATGGAGCATTCAAATGAAATAATTGTTCATTTAATAAATAATAATGGTGCTGAAGACAAAAAAAAACTTGCCGTTGGAATTTGTATCGATGCATCTAGTTTTGGATACGTCCTTTTAACAGAAGATAAATATAAATTAGAAGTTGCAAACAACTGTAACTTTCCAGTGTTATTGACCGAAAAAGATGTTATAATTGCTGGATTATGTGGTGTTTGTCGTAATTTAGTAAAAAATGCTGATGAACGATATTCACAATTACTAGGATTTAAGGGTTCATGTTTATTGGCACCATCTGAAGCATCTATTTGGACAAAATTTTGCGAAGTTGATATTGTGCATTGTACCAAAACTATTTTGGAACATAGCAACTCAATAGAAAATGATGATATTGTTGATACATTCACTTTACCAGTAGAATTTGCACGTTTCGAAAGTCATATGTCACAACCGATACGAATGCATAATATTTATAAATTAGCTCGAGATCTAGCCAAAGAAAAACGAAAAAAAGAATTTATTCCGAAACTAAGTGAGACCTTAGAGCGTTTATCAATTGTTGATAGCACAAATAAAGAAGACGACGAAAATATAGTTCTATCGAAAGAGAAACAACGAAAAATAAATTCGTTTCGAAAACCTAAAGCTGTGAACATTACAAGTGGAGTTCCAATTGAAAATCTTAAATTAGAACATAAATATGCTGAAGGACAACAAATATCCATCGCTGACATTATATTGTATCCATGCTTTTGGATTATGATGAAAATATTATCACCTCCATCAGTCGAAATAAAATCACTGCATAAATTACTACCTCTTACCCATAAATGGATGAATGTCATCGAATCGGAACACGATAAAAAATTATTAAACTGTATGTCATTCTATGAAATCAATAAAAACACTGTAAATAATTTTATCTATGCAAAAATTTCATATGAAATAACTAATCTAGAAAAATACAGTTTGTATAAAAGTGATCCTAAGCGATACAAGCCAAGCAATCGCATATATACTAAACAAAATGATATTGAAATATCATTGGCTAAAATTCATAAGCTTGGTTTAAATATAACATCTCAAACACCAATTAATCATAAACCAAACATAGATCATTTTGATTGGGATTCAATACCGTATGAAGCATTACCAGAAAGTGGTGAATTACCACAAAAACGCCTGATTCGTAAAAAAAATCAACTAGAAAGTTTAGCTAAGGAAATCATTCGTATTGCCAAACATGGTGATCGTATTGTTGATTTTTGTAGTGGTGCTGGACATTTGGGTATTTTATTGGCGTATAAATTACCACAATGTCAAATTATATTGTTAGAAAATAAAGAGGAATCTCTTATGCGCGCTAAACAAAGAGTTGACCTATTAAAGCTTAATAATGTCCTATTCTTTCAATGTAATTTAGATTATTTTAAAGGTGATTTTGATATTGGTACTTCATTACATGCATGCGGTGTAGCCACAGATATTGTACTTTTGCATTGTATTCAACGCCGAGCGAAATTCATTTGCTGTCCATGCTGTTATGGTGGATGTCATCAAATGCCTCACATTTCATATCCGCGCAGTAAATTGTTTCAATGCAATGATATTACAAATCAAGATTTTATGCATATTGCACATTGTGCCGATCAAGCTCATGCGATTAATGTCAGTAAAAAATGTAATGTGGAGAAAAGTGTGCAAGGACAATTTTGTATGGATGTGGTTGATACCGATAGAAAATTAAATGCCGAAGAATATGGCTACAGTGTGATGTTATGTCGATTATTTCCAGAAGATTGTACACCTAAAAATAGACTTCTTGTTGGTATAATTTGAGAACTAATATTGACATATCTTTATTGTATTTATTTATTATTTTTATTTTCAATAAAAATAACATATTTTGTACAATCATAAAAATATTTTTTAATTTAAGATGATATTTTATATCACAGCATTTGATAAAATAATACTTTAATTGATATAAAATGTATTAAAATTATTTTGTTATTGTTCTATTTTGTTTATGTTTAAAAATCAAATTTTTTTTTCCAATAAGATTCATTTAAAATGTTCATAAAATACCATCTCATTGATTAGACTGAATATGAGGTTTATTTATATTTTTTCAGTAGTTCAATATTCCATTGTTCTAAAGCGGTTATCCTTAACGAAGAAAGTCTTTTCAAATTTATATAAACTTGATTATGCAATGGTTAAGCTGTTAAAAGCATTTTTTTTTTTTATTAAAATCATCCCAAATATTAGCGAAACCACCTGAGAAAGGTAATTTCAATAATTGAAAACCAAATAAGAAATAAGATAGAACTGTCAAAGATGAAGTAAATTAGAATACGAGGTTTTCTTTAAATTTGCTTTCCGAAAAAAAAAATTATTTTTTGAATTATTTTTTAATTTTCCTTCTTTTTTTTTATTAAACTCCAATATAACATCCATCTATATGATCGACCTTCTCAATATTGGAAATGTTTTTTTTTTTCACAAATAAAACAAAAATCACAATATCATACATATTTTAGAATAACTTTATTTTGAATATTGTATTGATCCGAATGTTAAACACTATAGATAAATATTTAATTACTTTTACTTATATGTAATATATTTAACTTTATGAGTGTGACTAAACTGTAATTAACAGAATTCTGCCAGAAACAGACCGTCACTATTGGTAATGACTTACACTGGTTTGAGCTTTGAGCTGTGCATGCAATCAAACCGATATTATATTGATTATTGAATTGTGAGTCAGCAAAAATATATTTTCATAAAATCAATAATTATTAGTAAATTCTTTTAATACAAATATTGGCAAATAATATTTATATTTATGCTTATATTACAATGTCTGCATGTTTACTTTTATAATTGAATTATGGATTTAGATGAATATTTGTTAACATAATATTTAATAATACAGGAAAATGTAGGACACCAATTAAATAAAAATTCATCAACATTAATTAACAGCTTTTCATTTATACTCACGCACAGCGTCATTGAAATTTAAAGTAATTTTTGAAGTGTTCATATAATTATTTATGAACGTTAGTTTTTGCATACAATGTAAAGTGTACGTAATTTCATTCAGACTATTCATCCCATTATTGAGTTTATAAATAAATACTTTTAAAAATTATAATCCCATAGCTTTCTTCGCTCTATCTCGATTTCGTTCAAACGGATGAATACGTTTCTGATGCTTATGCATATTAGCACCCGATTTAAATTCTCTTGAACAATACGAGCAGTTATATAAATTTTCGCCAGAATGATTGGATGCGATATGTTCCTGTTTGTTAAACAGCATCATTACAAATGTGAATAAAATTTCGTTTTTATTTTATAAACAGCTATAATTTATATAAAAATGATTAATCTTACTTTTAATCGGGTATTATTTTTAAATAATTTCTTACAAACATCACATTTATAGGTTCCTTCAATGTGCATCTCTTTCATATGTCCATATAAATTAGCAACTTCTTTTCCACACACAGTACATATTTTTGCTGATTCATAATGCCGACGTAGATGTGTCCGAAGTGTTGATTTATTTTTTAACCAAGAACCGCAAATATCACATTGAATTTTTGGTTGATCGGCGCCCAAATGTGATAACTGATGATCCAGAAATATTTGCTTACTTTTGCATAGTTTTGCACAAATATGACAAATTTGGGAATAAACTAATTGATGAATTGTTCGAATATGTGCTGCAATTAGACTTTTACTTATAAATCTAAGGTAAAACGAGACAATTTATAAATAATGAAAATATGTATTATAATGTATGTAGTGATATTTTTTTTTATAATGTAAGTATATCAAAAATACATATATTTACCGACTACCACAATCATCGCAAAGAAATTTTTTATCCTCGTCGGTGTAATGACGCTTTTTCTTATGTTCCTCAAGTTGATAATTTTTCGTAAAGCATTTTATGCATAAATCACATTTGAATTTTTTCTGCGCTACTGGTATATGTAATTCCATATGACTTTTTAGTGATTTATTATTTGCGTATGTTTTATTACATGTTTCACATCTGTTCGCAGGAATACAGTTAATTGTCATTTAAAAAAAATTATCAATTAAAGACAATTTGTAAGAAATCGTAAACATTTCAATAAACTAAATTCGTTATAATAAAACCGTTACCTATATGCATTTGGATTAATATGCTTGTGAATGTGATCCAAAACTTTTCCACGCAACGAAAATTTTATATTGCAACATTTCAAATATCCACGACATAAATGTGTTTTCATATAATGATTTTTCGCTTCAATAAGTGTTTGAAATACATATTCGCATTGATCACAAGTCATATCAAAATATTCTTTAATTTTAGCATCTTCTTCTTCTTCATGTGGTAGCTTTATAGGAATATAACTACTATCTTTTTGTATAATATTTGGTTTACTGTCTAATATTAGTGATACAACATCTACATTTTCATAAATAGTCGATTTTAATTCATTTACTTCATTACAATTGTCTATTTCAATACTTGCAGTTAAATCTTTGTAGTGATGATTGGTATTATTTTTCATATTATTATTGTGACATATTTGTTTAGCAGCTATTGCCGCAGTTTCATTGTCCGTTATATCTACAATATCTTTCTCTATTATATTGTTTAACTGATTTTTATTTTCATGTAGCTGCTTGTGAATTAAGTTTATATTATTGTAAAAATCATGAAACTTTCTTGTTGTATTCCAACATTTCACACAAATTATTTTCGGATAATTATCTGTTTCTGTAGCCTTAAAATTTAGAAGAACAAAAATCAAATATATTATTTTCAAATTTGACTAAATGCAATTAATGAATTATATCTATATTTCAACATAATGGTTTTTACTAACTTGAAACCAAAAATGAATTGATAAAGTTTCCGCTACTCCCAGTTTTCTTCCATGAAAACCAAAAATTTCTATGTACTGTTTTACGGATTTTTTTAAGCACAATATGCATACATCTTTGTTTATATTCATTACAGAAGGGATATATAACACAAAAACTTAAAAAATAAAACTGCTGCTAGCGAATAAAATCTAAATAATTTTTTATATGAAACTATTATTATTATTATCATTTATTTTTACTAAAGATTTTTAACAAATTAGTAGGTAATGTTGGAAGTAGAAAAACGTTTTTTTTTTTTTTTTGTTTATGAAAACAAATTTTGCGTACATAAGTTTTATTCATCTGTCACTTGTCAGCCAACAAGTTGTCATATTTTTGTGTACGTTCAGTCATTTGTAACTTGAGAAGTTGTGTAAAAAGAGCGCGATATGAATGCAAAATCACATATGATTAAAGAGTTCGAAAACTTGAAAATGCAAGTTGAAGAATTGTTTTTGACTTTGCATTAAAGCCTGGTTTATAGAACGTCAACGCTGACGCTGTCGTTGCAGTCGACAAAACGCGTAAAAAGAAATCGATAGTTTTATAGAACGTCAAAGCTGACGCTGAAAAAACATATTATAACAATGTGGTGTAAAAGTTAAAATATTTACCGACAGCGTTTTACACTTTCAGCGCTGTAGGAACGACACTATGGTATTTGTATCATTGTATGTTTTAACTTATCGACGTCGGCGTCAGCGTCAGCATCAGCGTTGACGTTGTATAAACCAGGCTTAAAATCTTATACCTTTTACACAATTTATCAAATTAAATTGCTAAAAACTTGCGTGGAGTATGGGTTGAAAAAGTGGTGTTGTAAAAATGCTTGAAATAAAATACAAACATCTGATTTGTTGACATCGATCAAGTGACATAACACCGATACTAATCCATTCGTATTCTTTAAAATACAACCGATTTGTGTATACCAGTATCTCTTTGTATTCGATAACAAGGTAATATTAAAATATAAACTGATAATTCTAAACGTGAATAATAATAAAAATTATATTTATCGATTTACCTATTGTCATAATAATTTCAATTTCGACTTAAGCTAAATTCACATAGATGTAAAAGTTTGATGTAATTTAAAGGGCATCGATGTATTTCGTATTATTATGTTGG
>JAABKK020005587.1:0-26453 GCA_011634745.2 Catotricha subobsoleta
ATATCTGTAAAATATATATATATATATATATATATATATATGTATATATATATATATGTATATATATCTGTAAAATCTGTAATATGTTCCTTAGCTATAATGTTGATGCATTTATAATAACATATATTGAATGAGCTTGAAGACACTTCGGTTTAAAGGTTCAGAAGGCAGTTAAGGTCGTTTTCATTGTTTGTGTACATATTGTTCGGTGTAGGTAGAACATGTATATTGAACGAGGTATTTAGTATGATTTTGGATAGAAAGTTAGTGTGATAGATTTATTTATGGAAACATTTATGCTTGAGTGAATATTGACTGGAATGAAATGTGAAATAATTGAGAAGCTGTCATCTATCATATTGTCAGAGAAATAAATGCATATGAAAAATAAAACATTCAAGAAAAGCTATAAGCATCTTTTTACAATCTTGATAAGTTTTGTAATTATTTTACTAAAATTATAACCGAAGTATATTTACTTATTCGTATTTTTTTTAATACTGTATTCGCCATCAGTAAGTATTTAATAAATTTTACTTAAAATAAAATCGAAGATTCCACATAATGAAGAAATTTTCAATTCATTTATTTTCTTTTCTTGCGTAGGTGGATTTTGAGTGTTAAAATATTAATGAAAACGAACATTACATTAAGTCAGATATCGTTTAAAGCTATTCTGTTAAATAAATGCATAAAATAATGAATGTGCACCAGAGTATACCGCCAGTGCATCTACATTTCCAGTTATACGTTAATTTTCTAAGCGCGAAATTGAAATTATGGCTCTGCACAATAAATAACAAAATTCTTACGTAAAATAAATGTTTTCGTTGTTGCTAATTTACTTGCAAATAATTTTTTAAACGACTGGCGAGTCATAGAAAATTATCTATAAATGAATCTTGTGAAAAAATAATCATATATTTTTTTTTTTTTCTTAATAATATTATTTTTATCCGTTTTTGTACAAGTGTTTCAATTTCAACCACTGACGCCTACACCACAATTTATAATACAACTTAGACCACTTATTCACTGCATTTAATGTTTAATTTTTTATTTTTACACCATTTCATTACAAATTATTGATCTGCGTGATTGTAATTGGTAATTGAAAAAATATACATTTGATGTGCAATTTGTTATTATTTTATTTTCTTTAATATCAAATGTTCTCACTACTTCTGTGTGGTATATAACTACTACACAGCATTCGTATAATATTTGAAATCAGTAAAATGTATTTAATAGTTCGAAACCACCTACTTACTCAAAGCTAACTATATACTAACCAGAATAGGCTGGCTTAAAGATGAATTTTATTGAATATATATAAATATAAATATATATAAGGTGTCAAGTTAACGATTTTCATCTTTCTTGTTTAATAAACTTAAATGACATAAATTTTAAATTAAATTCAATTTATGATATTCTTAGGCGATTTATAAAATTCATTCTCGTTACTTTACGTCTTCCACAGCGATTTGACAGCATATAGATTATTATGTTGTGTGGTTTTTTTCATATATCTACATTTTGTACTTAAAGGATTAACTCATATGCTAAATATTTATAATTATGGATTATTTATTTTAATTTTATTTACTGCAAATGTAAATCTGAATATAGATTTATAATTTACTTATGATTATAGATAAGATGAGCCATAGTTTTTGTAAAATCTGAAGAAATTCAAATTTTTCAATATTTATTTGTTTTAAAACTTACTGCATCAACTATTATAAATCTATAATTTGTTAGATTGAGAATATGACAAAGTTGCATTGAACCAAATTAATAAGCGAATCGTCTCAAGAAACATCACGTATATTTATATCTATTTATTATTAGTAGTAGTGTTGTTAGTCTATAATTTAGTGGGTAGTGTTTTTATTTTGCTAATCATAGAAGACTTGTTATTTAAACCATATAAACAAGAAGATAATAAGCAAAAAAAAAATGTATATATATTAGGGTGCCCCAATTTTGAAGATGTTATTGCTTAAAACGTATTAATAACAACTCATGATTCGTGGTATCATTTTTACGAAAAAGAAAAATATTTTAAACGAAGTAGAATTTCATAAAACGTGTAGAAAATACAAAAAAAATCAAGAGGATTCCTCACCCCTTATGTGATTTTTCTTCTTTTTAAACATTGCACTTTAGGCGGTTTGAATGAACTCTAAAAGTTAAACCGATCCCGCTCAGATTGGGCACAATTCTTATTGGCATTATACCCTACCAAATATATGTGACTAGGCCGGACTAGGCTAAAAGTTCCAAGATACTTTTGCATTTTGAATCACTCTAATATATATATTTATATAAATAATAAACAAATAAAATAGTTTAACACTCAATACAAAATAAAAATAAGACAAAAAAGATCTTTAATTTAACAAATCATGTTTATTATTGCGTTGATGCCTACTCAAATTCATTTAAAAAAAAAAAAAAAACGCTTGGGAAGTTATTAATGATTTTCATATGTTCGAAAATTACCGATAATGTTTATTTTTATTTATGTTTCCACTCCAGTGTCTCTAATTAGTCGATGATTTAAACATTTTTGTTTTCTAAAAGACATTAAAAACTTTTTTGATTTCTTTCTTTCTTTATTTATTTTGTCTATATTAAAAAAAAAACAAAAAAATCATTTAAATTTAAAAAACATAAATTATTAAAATAATTGGTTTGGTAGAAAAGAATAAAAAAAAAATTAAAGTGAAAGAAAAGTAACAGCCCATTAATATATTATCATGGTTTGTTTAGCTAACTTTCCCTTACCAATACAAATCATATTTCAATCTATAAGAATCAAATAAATTTTATATTTTAGGGGTTTAAAAGCATTTTTATATATATTTCTTTAAAAATATGATTAAAATGAATAATTATACGTTGGAACTAAGGATAAATATTTTAAATGTTGAAAAAATTAAAAAAAAAGAAACCTTACATTCTGGTTTTCCTTCTATTCTTTTTCAAATAAACACAGAAAACAAAAACTAATTTCTTTTGTTTTCTTGCATATAAATATCATTCAAATACCTACTTATGTGTGGAAGATGAAAAAAGTAAATATGTATGATTTAGAAAAAAAAAAATTCTTTGGATATGCACACAGCCCCCCATGGACTTTTAAAATGAAACTACTCAAATTACACATAGACGTCAACACAACAGCTTATATTTTTTTTTGAATGCTTTCACATGTTAGTTAGATTTGAATAGGAAGGTAGAAATAAATAAAAACGAGGAAAAAAAACAAAACATAGCACACACTGCCCTTTCTAGATGATTTCTCAATATAAACGAATAGACCAAATATTAAGTTTAAAGTGTATCTTTATAGAGGCTCTTTTTCTATATTTGGGTTGTAGATCCTGTGGCGTATCCCTTTTTACCCTTCGTTCGCTAGTTTTTGCTTGTTGTAATGAATAGGCATTTTTCTTCATGTGCACACTGGGGCCTTCAATATAAATTGTCTATGGGTGTCTATCGGTAAACAAGAAAATAAAAATAAACTATACGAATATCAAAATTAGTTTGCATAGGTTATTTATTGCTTTATTCGATGTGTTCATCTAATATGTCATCAGGTGAATATTTTGTATTAGAATCAACCTTTTATAAAATGGAGTTGTTGCTGATACACATAGTTTTTGGCCCACTAAATTACCTACATCAGAATGATGAGTTAAATATTGCAAGTTATTCACATTGAATTATTTCAATTAAGGTTTTATGAATATAACAAAGTTTTTGTGTACAATTTCTTTGAACTATTCTTATTATTTATTTGTTATGTCGCCGGGGCGTGCATATATTGTTATTTTATGTTGTTTGTCGACAATCGACATATTGCTCTATTATTATGGAAAATGAACTAACAAAAAAAAAAAAAAAAAGAAGAGAAATCTAAAGACATCATATTTTTAATGTATTGTTGTGGCTCGTCTATGTAATGTTGTATCGGTATGTTCTCCTAGCCTAATAAAAGGATAATAAAACGTGTCTACCTGGTATATATGATTTATGATTATTACGAAAGGTATTTTGTAATGCAATAATGGTGGTGGTGGTCGGGTCATGGTGATGATAAGACGGTTATTAAAAAGAAAAGGAAACTAGATATATAATAATTTATTACATTGAATCGTAAATATTGTTTTTTTTTCTATATATACATATATATTATAAACATATATATATATATTATTTATAGATATATATATTTATTTTCATATTTAATTGGCAGTTAAATTTCATCTTCGCCTGGCTTAAGTTTTTTTTCTTTATTGTTTAGAAAGATTTTATCTTAATGTTTTTCAATAAATTTGCTCACACCGCAGGAAGATATTAAGACCAAAGAAAAAATGCCTCCACAAGATAAGAATAAAAAAAAATAATAAAAAATAAAGCCAGAACAATAGCCTCATTAATCATCATTATTTGAGAGGGAAATATGTTTGCACAAATTGGCGAGTGTTAAAGTTTGTATTTAAGTAGCATAATTCTTGTTTTGCAAATCTTCGTTTTATAAGCTTATTGCGTTATATCTCTCATTCATTTGTATTATTAGTTCCTGGTTTTGTTTTTGGTTATACAATTTAAACATACATGGAATTGAAATATATGAAACCACATATTCTTATGTCTGTCTACGTTCATTCATCCACATTGATAAACATCGAGAAACATTGTGGAGGGTTGTTCACTTTCTCTATCATCATTGATATAATTTCTAACATATAAATGTATAGAAGTAGAAAAAAGGACATTATTTACATATGTGTCTCGTTCCTCTAAAAGCCACTGCTTGAAAACAGCAAAATTCTTATCTTTTAAAACCATGTAAAATGAAAAGGGAAACATTTTTGTTTCATCACAACATTTATATATAAACAGTAAGTAAAAAGGTAGTGGATATTAACTTTGAATACTTGAGATATACAATTTGTTTTTTTTTCTATTCTACCGTTGATTGTGCCATGTGCTCTTCTACGTCTATGATTGTATGTGTGAAAATGTAACCGACAAGGAGTATAAAAGATTTCAAGTTTTTCATAATATTATCAAAAGTGTTTTATCTTCTGTATCTTGTGTTTTTGATGCTGTTGTTGTCTATTTCAGCATTTCGATGTTTATTTATTTATTTTTTTTTTGAAAGGTTTCCTCATTTTTCCTTTTTCTCTTCTATAATTTCTTCAAACACATTGTTGTCGTTAACATTATGTCGATGATAAACATCTTTATATTATATTCCTCATTTTACATTGACTGTCATGTAGTTTCTTCCATGGCCTGTTTATGTAGATGTTGTAGTCATTTTAAAAATTCATAAAAAAAATACTTGGAAAATGAGCAGAACATTAAAACAGCTGGCTGCTATGATTATTATATCTTGTCAAATATTTAAGTATAATTTCTTGCGGTATTTACTTCATTTCGAAAATAATATGTTACAATACACAAAAATTCTTGAAGGCACATTTATTTTATTTCATTTATCGTCCTTCTCATTATTATATTGAATTAAATACACTGTGTTTTACAAGAAAATATGGCTGTATTAATAAAACCATTAATAGTTAAGTATTTGGTATTTGTTTTTGTAAAATCTACATATAGTAGATAGCATTCTTCTTGTCCATTTAATATTCTATATTTAAGTATAATTGTTTAGTTTCAATGCGATGAATGAGAATCTCTTCTTAGAAAACAACATTTGAAGTTATAATGAAATATTTTACATTCTTAACTATAGTTATATGTCGACCGTATTTATATTTTTGATTTGAGTTAGAAAACTATAATGAATTTAAATTACTTATTTACAACTGACATCTTATTGCACAATTTTGTTGCTATGTGTCATTTTAGTTCGTAACGATTTCTAACTTTTAAATTAGTTCATAATCAGTTTCAATGCGCATTAATATTTGTTTTACTTAATAATGCTCAATACTTGTTCAAAACTCTGTTTCTATTCATAGTTCATACTATGGAATACAAATACAAAAATATATTTATATTAATATCTTATCATAACATAGAGATTTTACTAACAATCAATATTTTGACCGTTATTATTATAAAACGAACAACAGCGCCGCCATCAGAAAAGTTCTGATACGATTTATTAGCATAAAGCTGGTATTAAATAGACCATGTAAGACGTCAAACTTTTTCGTATTTCAATCAAACTTTTCTCATTTTTCACGTAGACAGTGGAGCAACAGTAGTAGTGTTGTTGAACCAAGAACTAAAATTTTGCTGATTTTTGCGTAGAAAGTGGCGTCAGTAGTAGTGTTTTTGAACCAATAAATATAAAGTTGAACATGGTCTTATAGACTTATTCTAAGGATCATTTGACAGTAAATACATGAAATTTCAGTTCAAGGTTCATAAGTAAAAGTGCATTAAAAATAACAAATTGGAGCTGAAAATGAATGTTTTGTTTATTGTAGTTCACTAAAATAAACAAAACCGTCATTTTCAGTTACAATTTGTTAGTGTAAAATGAGCGATAATTTTATTAAATTATACCCAAGAATATAACGTTTAAGGGCCATTTTATCAATCGTGGTTTAACTTTAAACTGAGTTTAAACTGCCGATTTTGGTGGTTTAAACTGAGTTTATCATTTTTTATGTATGCGACCTGTTAAGTTAAACTTCGTTAAGCTTTAAACTCAGTTTAAACCATGATTGAGAAAATGAACGCGCTCTATGTTTTTTGTGTTGATCGCAGTAGGCATGAATCTAGTATTCTTTGTGTTCAAACTGAATTCATTAGCGTTATTTTGCTGAAACATTTTTTAAATCATTACATATTGTTCTGGCCTATAGTTCGGTTCGGTGTTTGCATTAATTGGTTCGAAACTTAATATTAACAATTTAAAGTTTTTCTTAATATAAACTATTGAAATCTATATTTAATTATTTACGAAAAGTAATTAAAGTAAACTATTCGAAAGGAAAAAAGTGATAATTTTAATTAAACAAGGAAATTTTTTATAGTCTAGTACCAAAACAATTAATATGGCAAGAATTTTAAAGAAGGCAAAATTAACAAAACGTACACCAAAAAAAATAAAAAAAACTGCGAAACCGAAAAAGATAGTTGTAAAAGGTAAAATTAAAAAGTTTGTTGAAGCCAGTAAAGCAAGTAAAGCTAATAACAGTCATGTTGAAGCCAAAAAAGCAAGCAAAGCAAGTAAAGCTAATAAGACCAGTCAAGCAAGTAAGGCTAGTCATGTTGCAAGTAAGGCGAGTCATGTTGCAGGTAAATCTAGTAAGGCCAGTCATATTGCAAGTAAAGTCAGAAATGTTGCAAGTAAAGCAAGTAATGCTATATATACTAGTAAAAGCAAAAAACCGCAGAAAAGATCTAAAACATTGAAAAAATCGAATAAAAAAGTAACAAAATCAAGAGTTACTAAAAGGAAAATGAAAGGGGCCCTTACAGATGCTGATGTTGTAAATATGATGAAATGATTAATTGGATGAAAATTAAAGGATTTTATCGGTGGCTAAATCTTTTACAAAAATCCATCGATGTAATTTTTTTTTTTTATAAATTCTTTTAAATGCAATATAATTATTTCTCTAAAATAAGATACTTACTTGAACTGATTTAGATAAAAACAAAAAAAAAACAATAACCGATAACTTCGTGCATATAAATAATATAAAAAAAAATGTTAAATATTTTTTCTTGAATTAAAATCTTATGATAAATTTAAAATGTAGTGTAAATGAATTATTAATATTTAATAAAATTTGTTTTGTCAAAATCGGAAACGAAGTGGTAATTCTTTTTTAAAATTAACTAAGGATTTAAACGAAAAATATGCATAACTAGAGAGTATTTCTTCAGAAGCGGATTATTTCATTAAGGATAAAGAAAAAAAATGGATCCAACAGAAAAATCATCCATGACCGATTCTCATTTATTTTTGGAGACGCAACTTTCTTCCCCTAAAAGTAGTTACAATAGTTACATACGGAAACGATTAACCAAAATCCGACCACCCCTGTATTCGATGAAAATTGCCAAATTTGTTTAGTTTACAAAAAGGAAAGTTTCTACAAATATTAAATAAATCGTTGCAGGGCAAAATTTAAAAAATCAAATTAAAAATGTGAAAATCGGAGGTCGAATTTTTGGCTCAACGTTTTTATATCGAAGTTGTATTATAAATTGTCAACCCCTCCGACAGCTACTTAAAATTATTTTTCAAATTTAAGTTTTTTTTATGGGACTGAAAATGTATTACGTTTTCATAAATGGGAATCTTTTAAGGATTTTTTCTGGAAGATGCACCGTTTTCCTATACGTCCAACTTAATATATTAATCCAATAGTATAAGATTACACGAATTAATAAGTTAATGCTAATAATAAATGTTGTTTACACCATTAGTGTATAAATAAATGTTTCGTTCATAGACTTTCCTTGAAACTGTTCAAAACTATTTATACAAAACTATTTATAGACAAAGCTATTCATATTTTTAAAAAACCTTAAAAAAACAAAATGATTGCATAATCTTTATTAAATTCTCGCAAGAATCCTCTTTGTTCTCTTCCTGTGCGTAATTCTAAGATACTTAAGGGAGAAAAAAATCTTATTTACAACTGATTTTATACAATATTACATTATGTCTGCCTACCTGCACTTCTATTTCCAATAGAACTTAATATGTATATTGTATATTCTTATTTTTATGAGAATATAAATGTGTAAAAAAACAGAAAAGGTTTGACACATTATTTATCTTGTGTGTCGATTTGAGAAACGATTCGTGTCTATAATTTGATAATAAATGTGTGTGTTTTCTGTTCAGAAATCAAAAGCAGCTTACCTTTTATTTAACGTGAGAGAAAGATTCTTATCTTAAAACATATTTTATGGCTATTGGCATTAATTTTGTATTTATATTGATGAGGTTTAAGTTATATATCAAGCTGATTAAATTCATATACCTAAATCTAATATTAAATTTTCGCAGTGTTCATTCTGGATATTTTTTATGTTTTTGTTTATTACTAAATTTTATATTTAGAAATGCGAAAAATATATGAAAAAATTATTACTTATTCGACCATTTAAAATAACATTAATTTTAATGCCATATCATTCATTTCAATATTACACGTTGCAATTTAATCAGAGAAAGTTATGAAATTTTTATGACACCTATTTGAATTTTAATGAGTTTTTATCATGTTTAATATTCTCATGCATCTTATGCATCTTTTAGTTACTTACAAGATTTATATAATTTTTAAATTTGAAATTTTTAAGTTAAAATATTTTTTTACTATAAGATTTAGTAGTAGAATTCAAAGTATTAAAAAAAAAAGGCTATAGTAGTTTTGTGAGTATTCTTCTTTGGAGTTGAATTCTGTTTTGTGTGTAATACTTGAAAATTTACTCCAATAGTTTATGTGGATCACTAGAAATTGTGTAGGTAGTTTTAATGGAAATGGTTAGAAATGCATCGACACATGAATTTCAACAAAACAAAAAAGAAAACAAAAAAATATGTTGATTATTCCACAGCACGTTTCTTAATATTTTATTAAAATAACAAAAACCGATTTATTTATGTTAGATTTGAGTTTACCTCTCGGCTCGGTAAAATTTTATACAAAGCAAATTTTGTTTAGGAGGCTTACAATATTTTTTTTTTTTTTTCGTTTTTTTGGTACAGTTAAAATAAGTGCTTATCATTCTTTCAAAATATTTTCAAAATTAATTTTACGTGCAAGAATTGAATTTCATATTTCTAGTTTATTATATACTGAATGATATTGTATAAAATTCATTTACCTTAAAAAGAGAGTGAATATACGGTGTTTAACGGATTATAATACCAAAACGTTTCTAAATCAAAACCATTTATAAACATTATACTTGGTATTAAGGCAGTTAAGCATCGTCAACCACACAATTTAAAAAAAAAAAAAAACTAAACAAAAAAAGTTTTTTTTCATAAAATAAACATGACAAGAAATAATAGGGATTGAAATAATAAACAGTAACTTTACACCATTAATTTATTTTTATTAATCATCTTAATACATAATAATAATATATAAATATTAAGTATGAAAATTGAAAAAGATCAAATAAATACTTTATACAAACAAAATAATACCTTGAACAATTTCAAAACATTTTTATTTTGATTTTTGTCTTTTAATCTCTAATAATCCATAATCGCTTTAAAAAGTATTAAAAATCTGTTAGTTCTTCGATTAAATTTATAGGTAAATAAAAAAATGTGAAAAAAAAAAACGTTTGGCCATCGATTTCATAAACATAAAACTAAACTCTCTTTCTCTCCTATATCGAATCTTCTATCAACGCATAGGTTTATCCACAGATTTTTACTATACTTTTAAAGTGGTCCTTATTAGCGTTTTTTCTTAACTTTAAAACAATATTGGGGGGTAAAAAGGTTTTTTTTTTTTTTTTACATGTTTCACGGGGTTATAGATAACTTTATTACGCGTCTAGGAAACTATATTGATGATGAATAGAATTGAAATGTGTACGTCCAACGGTCCAATGCGGGCATAATATGTATTAGGAATATTCTTGTGGATATCGTCCGCTATATTTAAAATTATCTAAGAAATATACGCGATGGATAAACTATATATATATATTTCAAAGCCAATATAATAGCCAACACTTTTTATCGTTATCGAATCAATAAGAAAATAATAATTTAATATTTAAATAAAACATTATAGCTATATAAATGTTGAATGGTACAAAACGATTGTAACATTAAGCACTAAATATTACTTATATATTCATCTTATCTTACTTCTACTGAACATTGAACAATATACTTAAATGTTAGAACTTAGAATAATTTATCGTTTTTTCTGTTCGAATACTGTTTTTATACCTTCATTTTAATTTAACCAAATCTAAATTAAATTTACCACACGATCATAAAGAAAAGAAAAAAAAGCTAAAAACTATTTTCTTTACACGGGCGGCTTATATGAATCGATAAGATTCTTTTTATATTCAATGCGTTCGGTTTGTTTCTTCTCCTGTATGTTTATACTTAACTGATGTAATATTAAAAATTTGTATAATTTTTATTTCTGACAGGAAAACAAATTATGAAATGAAAAGAAAGAAATTAATCAGGAAACGGTCAATTACGAGATTTTACACGGTTAATTGAAATTTGTTTTTCTTTACATTTTTTTTTTCATTTCTTTATCCATTCTCTGTTTTCTTTTTTGACAATGAGCGAATGAATGGGCTTTGAAGAATTTGTTGCGGTTCAGTTCGCTTAAATTATGGCCCTGTTCGCGAGCTAAATACACACACACACACACACACACACACACACACAGAGAAAACCAAACAATTTTTTTTTTTAATTTAACAAGAATTACTTTGCGGAACAAAAGACTAACAGTGAGGAATAATTCTCTAAGGAATTATTTATTTGTATTGTTTCTACGTTGAATAGATCTAAATTCCATTGAATAATTGGCTTTATGTTTCTGTATGTTTACTTAAGGTACATTTAGCCGAGGTATAAGTAAAGATGTTGAATTGAACGTACAATAGAATTGGCATTAAATACATAAAATTTACAATTGTTCAATAATCAATTTATTTATTTTTTTTTACGACGCCTTAACAAATTTATGTTCTCGCTTTTGTTCGGATCGTTTATTTTAAAAATGTCAAAATTAAATTTAAAGGATATATATTTGGTTGTTTCTGCATAAATTTAATAAAACATTATTTTTGTTTATTGTCGTGAACGTGAATACGAGGTATAGAGTTTAGAATTTTACGATGGTGTGTAATTAAGTTAAATAGAATATTTTATTTATGGGCATTTTCTTTTGAAAATAGCAAAATCACAGTATTTTATTCGATAATTGCCGATAGCTTTATGCAATATTGTGTTTATTTTATATTTTCGAGATGCGAGTTAGAATTAAATTAACGTAACTACAGCATTTGTTATGAATAAAAAAGATTGATTTTATTATTTGACTTCTACCAAATTGTTGTTACAAATTGAATCTTATTTAATTGAAACGTGCGATAGTAGGACTTAGATTCCATTCTAATTAATGATTAGATCTTCTGTGAATGAAATTGGCACAGCATCATTTTGAATCATACCATCAGAAATCACATAAATAGAATGATAGCCAGGGACATTTATTACTGTACCTGGATCCAACATTGTTGTAGGCAAACTTATGATATTAAATTGGAAATTAGATGGCAATTGTGCTAGCACTTGCTGATTATCAATATCTGTTATTATGTTAGGCTCCAATACCAAAGGCTTTTCAACTGACGGTGATGTACATCGGTGGACATTTGTATATGATGAAGTTGTTGTGATATTCTGGAAATTTGAAATGGATGCATTTTCTTCTTGCTCTGCAGTGAATTTAGAGTCAGCTTCATTTGAATTCCATTTATTCTTTTTACAATTTTTTTTGTCGATGCTTTTATCATATGAAAAAAGGCGAGAGAACTTTCTTTTATTTGTACGAGGTCGTAAGCTATATCTTGATATTTCATTTATTGATTTTGGATCATGATTTTTATCTATATTATCTTCATTGATGATTTTAAAACCATCAGATGCAGTTTCAATATCTGATAATTTATTTCCAAATTCATTATAGTTTTCATGCATACTTTCTGGATATGAAATAGGAATATTAGAAATAATATTTATTCGTTTACGGATTACATCAAGATTGCGAAAATATTCAGGTGATTTGTATGCTTGCTCATCTTTATCAATGCCAGCAGCAGGAAACGATTCTCTCCTGAAAACAAAAAACATAAAAAAAGATATAAGAATTTTAAGCCCATATCATGGTAAAGTAAAACCAAACCTTATTTTCTTCGAACTTTTCTGGTCGATTTTGTTTGTGGCTTTCGATGTACATATGTATTTAATCCTTTGTTTCAATGTTTTAATCGATTCCATCCTTTCCTTCCTTATAAATACATCCACTAATTTTATTTTTAAGAAAAAAATAATTTTGAATTGAAAATTGGAAACTCGATTGGAAATGACCATAAGTAATATTTATGTAAATTAGCTAACCCATAGTTTTGATTTCACTATATTCCTTGAGCAAATCAATTAAATTATAATCAATTAGTTTCAATGTTTTTATACCATTTTGCATATACAGTAATTCTTCAGATAGATACGGACTTGTTTCACAAAAAGCAGTCATTGCTTCTTTCAGATTTTTTTCTCGAAAATAACCTAAAAAAAAGTTTTTTTTTTTTTTATTTAAAATCATTTCTGAATAAATAATAAAATTTAAAAAATGTCTACTTACCCAAAACCAGTTTGGCGACCTCAGATTCCAAAATTAATGTCATTTGTATGATATTAATACAAAATATAATTTATTTATTGGATTTCCTCACTATACGAAATCATTTACAAATGATTAAAAATAATTCTAATATCGATCTACATATATGGATTATAGAATTTTGACATTGTCCTTTATTGCTACACGGCACGGCATACTAATCATATGATGAGTGTGCCGTGGCCCGTGATTGCTATAATAAATGTACTGTTTTTAGTTCATCAGGCAATCCTCAGTTAGTATAATTTATCGAAAGTTTTCAATTTACAACATTGAAGGGTAGTATTTTTGAACACGGCCACGGGATTCTTACAAATCGCCAATATATGTACATATATCGATTTGCAATATAAATCAACAATATATTTTATTGTGTTGCGGGTTCAACTACAATTACTGCTATTTAGTATTATGAACCAAAATTAACGAATATTTCGTATTAATACAATTATTAACACGCAATAGTTATTGAAATTCCATTCAGTACGAATTACGCATTGTGTGACCAATTTGTAGCATAAAATTTAGTCACAGTGCAAATCATTTATTTTAAGCGCAATAGGTCACACGTACCGTACCACACCAATTCAACAAATGTAAGCAAATCCAATTATCTACTGGCGAAAAGAAAAAAAAAAGTTTTTAACTTTCAAAAGTTCTATAATCCTACAATTTGTCAGTTATTTTGAAACCATTTAAAAGGCACAAAGGCCAATTCATTCTTCATTCATTCATATTCATTCTATTTCCATTACACTGAAAAAGGAGAATTATATTCTATTTACAAATCTCACGCTTTCTATTGAATTTTTTTTTTTTTTTTAAATCCCTCAGTGTAATATAAATGCGTGAATATGTTATATTCTAAATGGGTCAGCTGTCCCCGATCCAACACTCTGTCATAAAAATTCAATCGCCAAAGTAAAGGCTCACACGTAGCATAAATCTATAACAATACAAACTCAAACAAAACAAAGCGGAAAAAGCTATAGAAAAGATGAAAGAATAACTCGACTTTTTTCCATTTTTGATTTTATTATTCGAATTAATAATAATAATAATCCACACCTTTTTGATATCAACACGTACATTTTTATTTTCATTTTTTTCTTTTTTTTATTTTCTTCTCCGCTTTAGCCTTTAATATCATTTAATAATAAACACTACATCCATTTCCATTTCATATTTGCGCGTATATGTGAGGTACTCTATGTGTGCAGTGCAATGTGAAATAATATGAAATGGACGAATATATATATTATATATGTACTTATATTATAAAGCGATGAAAATATTTTCTATTAATTGAATTGTGAAATTTACAGCACTAACAATTTACCAATAATGCATTTTGCAATACATACTTATAACAAAAATGCAGGTAACAACAGAGAATATTGTTTTTATATACATAACTAGAAATAGTAAAAGGGCAAATTTAACCAAACATTATAAGCCTAAGTTTTATTTTATTATATAAAAAAAACGGGAAGTAAAAAGTCAAAATCACAAAGTGAACTTCATAAGTTAGGCAGATTTGGTAAGAATGGCTGCCGACTTTTATTGTACAGTTTTACATTCTTATATATTATGGTCTGGTACATAGAAAACTATTGTGACCATTGTACTGCAACATATAATTATAAACATCATGCTGAGGTCGAACAATTTTTTTTTTTAAAGCAATTTCACACCGTTCGGTTGCAAATTGCATTTTTATTGCTTTGTGCATGTCTGGAAGCATTGTAATTATTTGTTCAAACTAGAGAATCATATGGTTGCATTCACTATTATATGTGACACGAACACTCATTTCTTAAGACCAAGTCCCATGGTACAGTCAAGCTACAAAAATAACAACAAGAAAAAAACCTAATAATATTAAGAAGACACTGACTGCACTAACCATAAACATTTATATAAAAATATAAAATAATATTACAAAAACTTTGTTGTGTCTTCTTTTATATTTATTCCGTCTTGTTATTCTCAGATGGTTTTAGATATAGCAGCGTAAGAGCTAAGAGTAGCAACTAAACACATTATTATCATCACGAAAAATTATGTTCGATATTGTTTATAGGTATATACTATATATGTATTATGTATATTGTCATATATTTATATACGCTTTTTTTTAATATTATATAATATAGAAAAAGTGTAATATATATTATATGTATATCGACCTTACGTATGTACTTTAGTTGAATAGGGACACGTTTATAGTACACACAAAAAAAAATCACCCAAAAGACAAAAACCGTTTTTACTTAAACCATGAAACTGTGTAATAGAAATTTATGATTTAACGATTACTGAAACTAAGGAAGGTATACGCAAGAAGACCAAAAGTCAAAATTAATTTTTGGGGTTTACGTTTATGGTTTTGGTTCAGTGAATGATTCGGTGCGGTATTGTAGATATTAAAAATGTAAGTGGTGGTGATGGTGACTTATGTCAACCGTATGTTGCATTGCATACAACTGATTCTTCTACTTATTTATTTTTTTTTCTTGGTGTCGTCGCAGAAATTTGGGGTTTGTATTCTTTTATGATTATAAGTTAGTTAGGCGATGGCATGGGATGGATTTTATATGCTTTTTTTTTATGCCTCGCACTTTATATTTGTGTATATTTACAACCACAAGTATATCACATTCACGTAAAATTATATGGTCATAAATAATTGTTTTCTACGCAATGCCAAAGATTAGATTTATGCTTCAAAAAGTGAGATGGCATATTGAAAAACATGTACAGTAGGGTGGTTTGTTTCCCAAAAATTTCGATTTTGCTAGCTCCAAAAGAATTTTCAAATTTAAATGGACCCAAAAGACTATTTTTATTGTTTTGGTTCGAAGCGAAGATGCAGCTTAAGCAATTATTTTTTTTACATTAGTTGCGCGAGATTTTTTATGGAATTAGCAATAGGGCAGCAAACAAATATATGGTTAATCTCACATTTTTACAAGAAGACAAGCTACCATTTAGAATTTCATTTTTGTGAGTATTTCATTTATAAGCAATGAAAAAAACAAGGAAAAAAACCATTAACAAACAGTACTCAAGTTTTTAAACCGAAAACCAAAACCTACATATTTTGAAGACATTTCGGTTCTGCGTCCAACGGTGGATCAACCCGTCGATTCATCGAATCAATTTCAACTAAAGTCAATTCATCTAATCAAATTCATCTAGAAAAAAAATCATGCAAGTTTAGTTATACAATTATTTAATTAAAAAAATAAAAATTGTCATTATAATCTAATTATTCATGTTTCACCATTTACTTTAAACAAATATTTTCAATACTAAACAATAGGCGTCTTCAAGTAATATGGTATAGTATACATTTTTCGATAAAGGGAAATTGACAAAAAAAATATGAATTCACAATATCGAGATTCCACTGTATTTCCAAAATTTTTTTTTTTTGAAAACAACAATAATAAATGTAATTTCAAAAATATATTTTTATACCTATAGAGTAAGTACACAAATTAATGTGTACTTTGTGCTTGCACTGTAACACTATATAGAAGGTTAACTATATTCAATCTATAATAAATTGTAATATGTACGTTTTTGATATTGAATAATAATCTAATGTGTGGTGTTTCTGCCACCTTCTCTGTATCGTCCCTCTCTCATATAATTTTCTGGCATTCTAAATAGATTTGATTATATTAATGCATTACATCACCCCGTTTTGATTAAAACACGAGACTAAAACATAATGCATATCTGTTTATATAACATACACACACTTTGGTCTCCGGTTTAAATCTAACATAAGTATCTGCAATATATTCATCTGTGTATATAATATATACGATGCGATTGTATGTAAAACGCAGTTTATACTGTTTTAAAATCTAAGCGTAATATAGAACGCAGTTGTGATGGGTATGAAAGACATACAATATAAATATAAAATAGGTACCTATTACGCTAAAATTTAATTCAGTTGAACCCCCATTGCTCTTGAATTGGTACTAGCGATAAATTTATAAATTTATTTACTAACACTTTCTCCATATATGAAGTAACTCAGTAGCTATGTTACCATTATATGATTTCGCTTTAAACTAATATCAACAATAAGAATGCGGATTTAGGAGACCAATGGATTGTAATTTTCTCGCTCATTCCCAACAACCCATAAACTAATCTATAGACTATAGAGTATATACTTATACATAGCGTCAAAATGGAACATTGAATTAAATCATGTTATTTATATGTATAACATAATATAGTGAGTCGCCCTTTTTCTTCCATATAATATATTTTGCCATCATCCGTATGTATGTATATATTTCTCGCATATTATAAAATAAATATTGTGTTGCTGATCTATATAACGAAACAACATTGTACATAAATATAAGCTTAAGCAATCGCGCGGGAACCTTAATTGAATTGGTAAACGTAAAACAATGAAGCGTGCACAAATTGTAAATTAATTGAATTTTTCAATATTCTCTTTTTTCTATTTGTTGTATGAGTAAGTTGATATTAATTTATAAATTCATTAAAAAAAAAAACGAAAATATTGAAATTATTTTTCGATTTGTTTTTTCCTTCTTTTTTTTTGCGTTCAATCATATCGAAATCATATCAAGAGAGATGATTGATTTTAAGAGAGATGATTGATTTTTTTTTTTAATTTTTAAATGAACAATAAATACGACGTATTGTTGCTTCAAACATATACCAATTGAATTTAAAAAGATCAATAGTGATAAATAATTATCTATCAAAAAAATTACCTTATGTAATGAGAGAAAGTTACGAGCTTGCTATATATTAATCAAAAATAATTACAGATTTTTGAATAAAATCATAATCAATCAAAATGCACTTGCTGTACCTCTTTACAGTAAATGCTGTGGGTCCAATGTTTTTTTCTTTTTTTTTTAAAAAACTCGATATTCATCATTCCTCTTGTCATGCTACGGATTCCATACATTCCCTTTAAACACTATCCACTTACAATCATTAAATATTTATTGCTTTTTATTTAAATTTTTTTCTTTTTTTATTTACATGTGATTGATTCGATCCATATTATTTATTAATATATCTCTCACTTTATCATCCATATCAAGTCAATTTATCGTTGGATATGAAAATTTGTCTGAACTTTAAATAAAATCTATAATTTTATTTATCACCAGATGCATTCATGCATACTTGTAGTATTTTATAGATTTTTAAAATTATACCGGCCATTATACATTACGCCTCATTCATTCATGTAAAAAAAAAAACAAAAAAAAAATAGTATTGGTACTGGGTACCTCTATTTAAATCTCATAATAAATATAAAGGAATAATTTAACAATAATGTCAAATGTCACAGTTATAGAGAGAATGGATAACTATCTTTAAATGGAAAATACTATAAATTAAACGACTATACGAAAGTCAATTATAGCTAATTAGCATTAATAAATCAGTTGAAATATCTTATATAAAATTATAATGTTAATAGATATTGGAAAACATATAAAGAATCTCTACGTTATGAATAGAAGAAGGAACTATCACTCTATCAGATAGAGAGTTCAATGTGAATTGTGCGGTTGAAGAAATGAAAAGAAAAGCCGTTTTTCAACTTTTATTATCTTGTTTAAATAACAGAATTCAATGCAGGTGGAAAAATGAAGTGTATAAAAATCTTAAGTTAGTTAAAAGAGAATAGCAAAAAAAAAAGAAAAGACAACAACAATATAAAAACAGTTATTTTGTTTTTTTGGAACATTTTTCAAAGGTTACACAAAAACAAACTTCACTTCTGCCTTTATTTGACGATACTATAAGCAAGTATTCGATATCTACATTTAGTTAGGGTACTCTATCATAAATTTCATAAAATTACTTTGAAGATATATACGAGTATATATTCTGTCTATTTTACAATCTACATATAATGTACATACCAGATAGATTGGGCCCCAACCAGCATCATCGTACAATCATAATGTAAACATTCATAAATTCTCTTTTCCTTCTTTTAAACAGAAAATCGTGAAACAAGCGAAAAAAAATTGTTATTTTTTTTTTTGTGATCGTTCGTTTCGTTTTTATTAGATGGTAAGTATTTAATATTAACATAAAAACGTGAGAAAAATTTTGTATTTTTGTCTTTTCAAACATTTTTATTAAAAGTTGAAAGAAATTATAATAGAGAATCAATGTTTATTATGCGCGCAATTTATTTAACATTTATTTAGAAAATTTTAAAGAACTTTTTTTTTTTGGTAATAACTTATTGAGAATAAACACTTAGGTACTTTACTTAATTCAAAATTTTCTTATTTCGCGTAAGTATATTTTTTGAATGTTGACAACAAATTTGGTGATTTTGGTTGTTATTTAAATAAATTCACGAAACGAAATTGGGTTGATTCCCGTGAAATTAATTGTTTACAAATGATTTTTTCTTGTTTTTTTTTTAAATATTTTCTTTGTTTTTAATTATTATAGTATTAGTCAATAATTCAAACACCGTTAAATAAATTTTATTATTAATAAAATAAATAGTTAAAAAAATTACGAAACAGGTTATAAAAAAAAAAACTTTAAAAAGTATTTCAAATGTATGTTTATAAAGTATTGCGTTATGATTTTGCCCATGCTTCGACTTGAAGCTTATTACAGGTAAATTTTATCTTACAATAAATTTAACACTTTCGTACCGTGCTCTTCACGTCATTAGCTATTGCAGTATTTAAAAAATAAGCTGCCATTTAGAACTTCATTTTTGCGAGTATTAATTTCATACATAAAGAAAAATAATAATCCCTAGCTTTATTTTATCTTTCAATTAATTCTCCGTTTTGCTCTTTTTCTCATTAAATGAGCAATTCCTAAGCAAAAAAAATCTTTTATTTCGCTTTTTCTCAGGATTGGGTGGACGGACAAAAATGATCCACCCACCCTGGAATGCGGAATGAGTGGGCCTTGAAAATTTATATGTTTTGTATTTGATCAGTTTAGTTTTTCGGTTTAAAAAAAAACAAAAAAACTGATTTTTTGTGTAAATTTTTATTTTACAAGATCGATCAATTATGATGAAAAATTTCACAAAATCAAAAAACCTTAAATGCAGAATGTAATTATTTTCAATTGTGTACATTTTGTCCATACAAAGTTTTCTTTAATAAAGTCAATTTTAAGGGGAGCTGTCATTCAACAAAAAAAAATCCAAAAAAAGTTACTCATTTTCAGGGTATACTTTTTTCAGGATTGGCTGAACGGATTTTGATGTTGAGCTACCGTTGGATGCAGAAAACTAATTTTTCGACCAGTTTCGAAAACAGTTTTTTCGAATTTTCAAACTGAAAATCTAAACTGATTAATACCAAAACCTATATATTTCGTCACAATTAGGTCTTTCAGTTTTTTTAGTATCTACTTTTTTTATACTCAGAATAAACTAGAGGTAATTACAAGCAATCCTATCTATTTAATTTTACTAATTAATGTTAATTATTTAGTCAAATTTGCATTTAAAAGTAACTTCGGCACGACACGAAGCTTTAGTAGAAAATTTCACTTTTGATTTGGTAGAAAATATCCCTTCTATCTGCATACAATCAGCCATTTTTGTGACAGATGTGCAAAAATGAAAATAAACGACAAATTTTTGCATTTTTAAAATCAATATTTAAAAGTATAAAGCGTAGCTGAATTAAAAAATATTTGTCGATTAGAGTTACGAAAAAATATAAAAAGTACATCAATTTTTTAGTACTGCAAGACCTTATTCCGATTCTGTGTCCAACGGTAGGTCAATCATTAAAATCGCTCCAGTCAATCCTGGAGAAAAAACCAAAAGAAAGTGAACAAAAAAAAAATCACGATCCCTATGCTTCATTTTTTTTCAAAAATGAAGTTAAAATTTATAGCATTTTCTAATAATTCCTAATAATTCCTAATTCAGAAAGCATGACAAATCTTTACCACCGATAAAATAAATATGAAGAAAAATAAATTCATAGATATTTTCATTACATGAAGGGTTTGGTGAGGATATAAATTCCATGCACCCAACTCATCATCAATCATTTCAGTCAGACTATCAAATTTTAATTAGAGACCATTTTAAAAATTACAGAATGTGTCAGACACCTGAGAGAATGGATCCATAAACAAGCTAATCTCGAGACTAATCAATTACTATTATTCAATAAATATTAAGCAGTTAATGATGATTATTTCAATATTAGTCATATTTTCTATCAAACAAAATATTAATTCGATCAAGATTAAAATGTATGTTACAAGAATGAAACTGGAGAAACGTGAAATATCATATTATAACATATTCTTAAATAAAGACTATATGATATACGAGTCGAAGAAGGAGTAGTCGATCATTTGGTCTTTGGCATTCAAAAAAAAGAAATAATACGCACACGGCACAAGGAAGAATTTAAAAAAAAAAAAAAATATAATCCAAACCAAAATTCAAAAGATAAAAAAAAAACATGATGGAAAATCTTAGATTTGTGCGGTGGGTGCGTGTGTGTGTGATTATATGTGTGTCAGTAGTGATTAATGATGTTTTTGTTGTATATATGAAAAAGTTAAAGAATTTATAGATTACGAATACTTCCCCATTGAAGCCCAGATTATAATTTATAAAAGAATTTAAAAATTAAAATAAAGAAATTTGGAAATAATGTGATATTAATGGGTGGTTTTTAAATAGTTTAAATACTTTACTAGGCATTTCGGATAATCTGATGCTATAAAATTATTGATGATAACAAAAATAAAAAAAAATAACAACCAACAACGAAATATCTTCTTTTGGTATTTTAAGAATCAGGAAGAGATTTATTTACTCTGAAATTTTTTTCATTATCCACATTTTCTAATTGAATTTAAATATGGGTTTTTTTTTCTTCTCCTTTTTTATAGAAATATTTTTGAAACATCTTTAATGAGCATAATATATCTTATTATTAGCTTTATAAAAGTAACATTCTTTTATAAATAATTCAATTAACACACACGCAGATAACGATGTCATTATATTTATAGTCGTGCATAGTTTTAATATTAAAATTTTAGTTTAACACACACGCATTGAAAGTTTTCTAAACATATGAAATATATATTATTTTTTTTGTTTTTTTTTTTTTTTACACACGCATTATTAAATTAAGTAACCATTTAGAAGAGATAATTTTGTTTATTATGGATTTTTATGCCAACAATTATAGTATAAAAATTCAATTAATTTATTTATTAATGTTTTTATGGGTGCTGGAGGTATTTACACTTGAATGTGTTGTACATGAAACGATGAGGAGAATTTTTTTTATTAGTTTTTTTTTTTATTTATTTTCATTCCTTTTTGGTAATTACGACAATTTAATTAAATTGTGCTCATCAAATACGTATAGAAAAGAACTTGAAATATTAAAAAAAATAAACCATCAGATTCATTCTATTTACATAGATTTCCTATTTAAATAATACGCAAGCTCATCCTCGCAATCTCATCCTGCCTTTAATAAATGGCTCAAAAATATACGTTTATTATATTTTCAGCTACAAATCTATTAATATTAATATGTCATATATATTTTATTTAGTTAATAAAATGATTGTCACCACAAAACATCCCACTTTCAATACTCTTTTACTATAATATTTAGCGAGTCACCAAAAACACACAAAAGAGCTAAAAAAAAAAAAAAATCTCGTTCAATAGAAAGAAAGGCAAAATAAAATGCAAACAAACAAAAATATAAATAACGGAAAAATGGGTAAACATTAAAAAGGAATTATTTTCAATATTTGATGTTTCAGCAGATCGGTTCTCAATAAACAGCTTTATTATATGGCCTACATTTTCTATATATATGTATTTACTCTGGGCTATGTTTAGTGCAACATTAAAAATGAAAAATAATATTTTCTGTACATACAGAAAAATATTTGTTGTGTGTCGTTTGTGTCCCCGTTTGTCGTCGTCTCAATATATATAATAATAAATATCTATTATAATATTTATTATAAACATAACCCACCCAAATGTTACGATTTGATTTTGGTTTATTCCTCTTTTTTTATATATATTTTTTGCTTGTTTATAAGTATGTGCGGTGCTGTTGATGATGTTGTTTTAACCGAGGCTATAATATAGTGCTTAAACATTATATCAAATTCAATATCATATTTCATATATATAAATATATTGTGCTCAATTCTATATATGCTTTAGGGATATATACGATCATAAGAACAACAACATCCACAGTCAGCGCACAATAAAAGATCAATAAAATACGAAATTTAATCGTTTCAGTCAATATTTAAAAGCTGGCTATTTCTTATATATATTGCCTAAATGCCTGCTCTATATTTATGTGCTATTGCCTACTTAAACGCCGTATACTCAATATTATGTTTGGTGGATGGCAAATGGCGACCTATAAAATATATTGTTCATTCAGTTATATATAGAACCTATATATTTATTATTTATATATAATATATATACCAATTTGAAATACACAAGTCTAATAAAATGAATGGTTTTTGTGTGTTTGGTACCATTTAAACTGTTCTTTGCAATAAATTTTATTCTAAGGCTATAAGGCTATAAGACTATATTATATGTATAACCGAGCGCTATAACTTTTTTTTTTTGTATACCTACTCTTCCAACTCTAATCTATATTTATAATATATTGCCTTTATTTAGTTTTGCCAGAATATCGTTATTGTGTGTTTAATATTTTCTAAATAATCGTCATTTAAATAAAAGGTGATCACAGTCAGAATATACAGAGGAAAAAGGAACAATTTTATAATATTCAATTTTTGACAACATCGTAAAAATGTAATATGTATAAGTTTATATACTTAATTCATTTAGAAAATAGAATGTGATTGTTAAAAAACAAAAAAGTATAATAATTTGTGGCACAAAGATATAGATGCACAAAATACTTTCTGGAACTGAGAACTTAAACTTAAAGTTATCATATTCGGATACAATCACATAGCATATAATTAACTAAAATATATTAATTTTTTGCTTGATCCACATAGAAGCAGATTACGTGTATGCGAAGTTTATTTAAAGCGATAATCATTAATGCATTTAAACGTATTTTCAACAATTTCAGAAAAATACAATTTGAATGAGTTACGTTTCAATCTTGAATTTACATTCTAACCTGTCTCCGATTACACAAAACCCGTTCCATTTTAATTGTATTGTGCGTTACCCAATTTGAAACTTCACAAAAATCTGAGATTACAGGTTAATACAAATATTAAATCAAACATAATTAAAACAAAAAACAATTTTTCTTTTTAAGTATAAAAAGTAAAAAAAAAAAAATATGAGAAATAAAATAAAATTAAATTTTAATTCGAAATTTATTTGTGCACGATTCTTGTTAATATTTATTTTTGTTGTATTTAATGGTTGTGGTCTTTGTGTCGATATCAAAACATTTATATGGTTCTTGATTACATCTTAACGACTCGACAGGTAATATTACGATTTTCTTCAGTTTTTTTTTGTTTTTTTTTTAAATGAAATTATTATATATGCGCACTGCCGCCTACATAACCGTTAATAGTTTTGTGTTTACCATAATATTTTTGCTGTTGATGATGATGATGATGATTATGGCTAATATATCCATGTAAAATGAGAAAGGAAATAATAAGAAAAAAAACATAAAATATATCGAAAGAAAAAAATTGATGGCATTTTATATTATTATCGGATGCGAATTCAGAAGTAATTTAATTCTTTATGTCTTCATTAAAGTGAAAAGATTCCTTGAAATGGTTTTCTATAGTAGATATGAATTCAAAAAAAAAAAAAACCATTTAAATTGATTTTTTTTATTTGTTTTTACGAAAAACCTCGTATAATTTCAAATACATTTTACATAAAACCAACATTATTCCATTTGAAACATTTATCAAAATTAAAACTTATATGAATTCGATAAAAACAGAAATTTATTAAAACATTTTTTTTCATTGCACTTATGCGTGCTTATGAAATGTTTATTGTTTATACTCAGATATTAATTACATCTAAGTTTAACTAACATACAGTTGAATTGTACAAAATTAACAAAAAAAAAAGCATTCTATTTCAACGTAAATCTAAATATAGTATTACGTTTATTTACTCTGTCGACATTATTATATTATTCTTCAAAGATGCTATTTCTAGTATTTCTTGTTTTTTTTTTTAATTTGGACGTTCTTATTCAAATATCTACATTTCTTTTCGCTAAAAAAAAGAAAAAAAAAATATCGCACATAAATGTAGAATATTTAACGAAAGATTGTGTCCACCTGTTTTATTAATCGCATAGTCTTATCTTTTTCTAAGAAGCAAAATAAAAAAGCAAGTAAGAAATATTAAAAATAGGGGATTTGTCTACATAATTTCATAATGACAGTAATTTAGCATTATAAAAGTATTAATCATCGGGGAATTAAAAAATACGCACTATAACAATTCTATACTAAACAAAAAAGGGGATCGTGTATTATTATAACCCTCATTCATGTTAGAAGAAAGAACGAAAAAAAAAATGTTTTTTCTTCTTTTATTATTAAATTGCTATCGTTTGACACCCGTAATTTGATACCTTAAAAAAGAAAATATTTTATAATGTACAACGCGACGGTAAATAATACATCCACCTCCTTATAGTCCTATAGATTTTTATGAAAAAAGTAAAGAAAAAAAGAACAACAACATATATTTGAAGAAGATAAAAATATAATGTATGTTCTAGACTTTCCATAGACTGCTCTGGAGCTTGTTTTTGTAACAAAAATTCCTTTTATCGTTTTTTTTTTTACTTTGTGTATCGTAAAGTTCTTAATATTATTATGACATGTATGTAATCTATCTTTTGTAGTGTTCGTATCTGTGAATATATACATTAGGGTGGATCGATCTTTTGTAACACCCCCGGTACCACTGTTTTCTGAGTTGCATTTTGTCTCAAGATTACC
>JAABKK020005598.1:0-36032 GCA_011634745.2 Catotricha subobsoleta
CGGTAATCTTGAGACAAAATGCAACTCAGAAAACAGTGGTACCGGGGGTGTTACAAAAAGTCGATCCACCCTAATGTGTAAGCTTTAAAAGAAAAAAAAAAGAAAATATCAGCGTTTCATCTAGAGTTTCACATTAAAATCTTATTTAATGCAACCGATAAGCTTATTGTAGAAATATATCCTTACCGCTGAAACAGGTTTCTTAATAACTGGTTGATTGTAACATTATCTAGGTACTTCTCACCCGTATATATAGTTATAATATATCCAATACCCAATAGAACTCGCAATGTTTGAAACAAAAAAAGAAAAAAAAAAAAAAAGAAAAGACAAACATTTTTCGGGTACAATATAATGATTATCGGGTCTTGACACTTTGACATATGCCACATAATGATAAATTAGTGTTCTGTGTATTTATAGGATGAAAGCAACGCATGTTAGTATATGCGAGGTTAGGGCTTTAATGTTCTATCAATAAACCATTTTATATGTTATAGAATAGCAATAAGTAAGAATTTAATTTCATCGAAGCATGTATGTATATATAGTTGCGTCCCTCTGATCTTTTTAAGCGCAAAACAGCCGGTTACAAGGTTTTTCTACTATTTTTTTTTAAATACTGACATAATAATTACATATTATTATGATTTATGAGTGACGAGAATTAATAGTCTTTAAACTAATTGATTAATATGAAGTAAGTTCTAATACTCCAACAAATTTTAAACATAATTATACATTTATAGTGATTGCATCATTTATCAATCAATTCTCGATTATAATAATGAAATGGAATGGAATAAAATATATGTTCAACGGTAATAATTTTTAAGGGTGTGCACACCGGATTGTCAAGTCCAATGTATATTTTGTTTTCAATAAAGGTTATTTTTGTTTAATGCGAATCGAACATGAGCGATTAACTATATACCTTTATTTTTTATCCAATTTGTGGTTTATGCAATAAAATAAATTACTTTAAGCAGGGTTCTGGTGTATTGGTGTTGAATCGATATTCGTAGTATCGTATGGTATCGATATTATACAAAACAGATTAGTTATGGAATTAACTATATATTTTAATGCGAAACAACTAATCCATAAAATCGTCTAATAATGATCATTAATGATGCCACGAATTTTAGATTGAGTATTAATTTCGTTTGAAAACGGTTATAAGTTATTGAAATTAGACTTTATCGAAAAATTTGTGACACAATTTCGAACAAAAGTACGTTTTAACATTTGTTTTATCTGTTCCTGGCTCTCGAGCAGCCAGCTCTCTCTAATTCAAAGATTCGGATCGAGAAAAACTCAAAAATAGGTTACAGCTTATAAGTTATGATCATGGCCTAGCTCTTTGGCATAGCTATATCTCGGGAGTGAATTTTCAATTTTCTTATATTTTGTTTGGTGTGGAAATAGTAAATAACCAGTTTCCGAAGTTTCGGATTAAAACTGATAACATTTTTTCATCACTTTTTAATATCGAATCTTTTTGGTTTTTGATGTTTTTTTCAGAAAGAAAATTCGCACAATTAAATAAGAATAATATCAGAATATCGTCGGTAAATCAGTCGCAAATAAATCTCTATGAAACCTAATACCAATCGCAACCCTGACATTCAGCTCCAAGGCAGAATCAAAATATTATGTAAATATTATTTTTCACAGAGTGTTTGCATAACCTTTTATATTTGATCAGCATATTTAAAATAAAATAAATGCAATGTCGTCAAACATAAAAAGCTATTATATATAATCAGGTAGCAAAATTTATTTACTTAAATTAAGCAAATAATTTCATTTCATTATAATAAATAATGAATTATTTATAAGAAAAAGGTGCCGCGTGGCTTTCTACAAAAATTTATATTATTCAACAAACTATTTACCTATTATTTTCATCACATCATTATTCACATAAAAATTATACCTCTCATATTTTGTTTTTTTTTCTTCATAATATATTTAAATATTTACAGCTAAATAATAACAATAAATAATAATAATAATAAAAACAAAATTCTCAACTTGTAAGAATTTATTTCAGCATTTATAATAAATGTAGAAATTGTGGATGGTTGGGTAAGTGCCCGCCATAGGTAAGTAATTTAATAAAATCTAAAAAATTATTATTTAAACCAAACACAATAAATACATCCAAAAATAAAAGCCACGCAAAAACTCAATTATATATTACAAAGGTTTATATCCCTCACAAACATTCTGTATATATATTTCTAGACAATACGTAATAATGCTTCATTCTACAAGTTATATATGTTGAATCTTAGTAGTATATCGTATATGTATATGATTGTGGCTATTACTTGACTATTTCTATATATCAACATGAAAGCATCAAACCTACCTATTTAGTGAAGCGCTTCAATTCAACTATATATTCTACTATATATATTGTAGATTGTATTCTACATGTGTACACTTGATTGTCATGAGAAATTGTTTTCGATTAAAGAATTTATGAGAAAAGGTTAAAGGATATTATAATATAAATAAATGTCTATATAAAATGTATATGGAATAACGTCGTTTACGCAATTTTGTGAGAAAATCACCACAACATATAATATTGACCGCCCCTCAGACTTACCTAACTTCATCCGAACTAGTTAACATTTTATTTTTCGATTTATAAATATATTTAGTCATACAAGTGAGTGTGTCAATTAAGTGTTCTCTGTAAAAGGAAGAATGACTGATTTTTGGAAACTATATAGTAAATTGAATTGATGTTGAAAATGGATCAACTTAAGTTTCTTTTTATAACGAATTAGGTTTAAATCGATTGAAACTACTATAATTCGAGTACTGAACGAGAATTTATTGAGGCGCGAGCACAATTCTTTTTCTTTTTTCCTTTTTTTTTGTTAATAGGTAAATAATGTATAAGCGCACATCATGTGTCTTGGGTAATATGTTTGTTGCTATATAAAATTCTAATTAATAGGACATTTAAGTAACATCGTTAGGAATGGTTGCTACGGTTAGATATTGAACGATAGAATAGAGTGACGGATATATAATAAAAGAAAATCCACTTACAGTTAAATTTACTAAAACGAAAATAAAAGGTGAAAGGATTTCGTTCATTTAGTTTAGTTTCATCTGTTTGATGTTTAATGAAAGTGTTTCTCATAAATGAAACAAGACAATACAAGACAATACAAGGCAAGATACAAAAAATATTTCATTATATAACAATTTCCGTAGGAATTGTGTTAAGGTACCTACATGTATTTTATATACAATGCCGGTTCTTGCAAACAAAATAATAATAAAAAAAAAATCACGAACGCCTTATACAAGCCAATAAAATACATTTTTTTTATTTTCTCTATTTTTCTTTTTTTTCTGAATTTGTGTTGTGTCGGCATTTTGGAAAATCTTTACTGCACGATGAGAAAAATACGTGACACTATAAATTTTCAAGTTCAATACATATTTGGAAATAATAATTCTTGCAATGAAAGAAACATAATTTCTTAAATTGTCTTTGTTATGTCTCCAGTACTAAATATAAGATAATTTGTTAATATGTGATCAAATACACGGTTTATACGGGGAGCAAAATGTGTTTTTTTGGATATTCAAAATTTCTGCATTAATTACTTTAAAAAATTAAGAAGAAAAACACATCAAGTTTTCAAATTGTAACAATACTTGTCTTACCCTTTTCAAGTTCACCAACAAAAATCTGTTTGATAAACTATAGTTAACTTGGGGATACAATATGCACAATTTCCCGCAGAAGGTACTTACCATAATGAGCAATATTTCAAGCCAATTACTATTGATGAGCACAATAATTTTCACAATTAATTTGAAAGCTGTAATTATTTAAAATCATATTTGTTAAAATACCACAACCTACGTTTAATATGGCGGTTTTGTTTTTTGTTTTTTTTTTTTTTTGTTAAACACAAAATATTATTTTTGAATTGATAAAATTATATTAATATGCAAAGAAAAAGCAACGTTTTGTTCATTTTGTTTTTTTTTTTTTCAAATATTTCTTTTAATTTTATTTTAAATGATTTGTTTGTATGTAAAATTAAAAATTATAAAATTAGTACATTTATGATTATTAATAAATGCAATGCGCATAATAAAATGAAGGAGGACGGGCGAAGTTTTACATTTATATTATTACATTTCTAAATTAATTGAATTTAAATATATATATATAATATATATATATATTTTCTATTGGAAAAATAAAATTTGTAAAAATAATGTTTAAAATTTAATGGACTAAACATAATAATAATATTAATAATTAATATTTATATATTGATAATAATTAGCAATGCAAAATTTATAAACTAAAAAAGCACATTTTTTGTATATTCATTACATATATTTATATATATTTTATTTTATTTTATTTTACGCAATAGAAATTAGAAATATCTTTTTAAACCTATAATTATGTTATTTAACTATTAAAGGGGAAATAATAATAATAATAATAAGTAAAAGAAAAAAAAGAAAAAAAATATATAGAAAGAATTATAAAATTATGTGAATGTTTATGAATTTACTTTAGCCCATTCAAATTTCAATTTTTTATATTTTATTTAAATTAAATTAATTAATTAGTATATTTTTTAAATTATTGTTTTTAAGAATTTGGGCTGCAAAAATTTGTGAAGCGCTTACCTTAAATTCCTTTCCAACAGGAATTAAAGATAAATATTTTGATATATTTTAAAAGCATTCAATTTTATATTTCGATCAAACTGAAAATATATAATATTTTATTCCAAATGGAACAATATTATATCGTTTGTACCCATTTATAAATACCCCCGATTCACTTCAATTAATTAAATATAATTAATAATTATATACAATGAATGTGAATGAGCTAAAATATTATAAAATATTCTATAATTAACGCATTAAAAATTCATATTTTTTGTTTAATTTTAAATTATGTGCATTAATTTTATGATTGATTCTGAAGACTTTTTAGTCTTAATACCTCAAGTATACATTTTAGTAAGTTTATCGGATAATCTTTACACATTAAAAACAAAGTATGCCATAAAAAGTATAACTAGAGTAATGTGAAAACTTCTGTTTTAAAAAGTTAAGTCCAAAATAGAAAAACAATATTACACAAAATAAAATAGAAAATTCCACTGACGATAAGAAAAAATATATATATATATAAAATGTCGAAAAGATTGAAAGAAACTTTTATATCTTCCTATTTGTAATTCGCATTCGTATTATATGGAATATAAAAATTGTCATCTATATTATAATGATGATGATGTATTGTGTGTTGACTGAGCTGTTTAGGTATGTGTGTGTGGTATATTTATGTGTTTATGGAAAATGGTGCAAAACAACCTAACTATTAAAAGACTTAAAATTACTTTTTCTTGGCTTTGCCTTTTCGTTTTTTCTTTTTACTGCTATTATTTGTACTTTTACTACTGGTATCAGTTGTTGTAACCGTTTCCGATGAAACTTCTTGTAAACTTTCATCATCTTGATTATGTACAATATCGTCACCATCTCCACTTCCAAATACTTCGATTTCTGGTTCTTTAACATTTCTATCGGAATCATCGGCAACAACAATAACATTATCGACAATATCAACTATTGGTGTATTTCGTTTTTCGTTTACATTCAATTCCGACAATAACTTTTCTTTTAACTTTTCATCTCGTTCGCTTAATTTTTCTTTTATTTCGTTCGATGCGGAAATTGTTTCAGTAACAATAGAAAAATTTGGATTTTTATACACATGACATTTGTCACTGTTAACATTTCCATTCTTAATATCATCACCGTCTGTATGCTGTTTTTGTTGTACAATAGAAAATGTTACATTATTAATTGAATCACATTCATCTGTTTCTTGTTGTGGTGTTTTACCAGCAGTTTGCACATCACTAACAATAACCACATTACCATTACTTTCGGCTAAAGATGGTTTTTGCGAATGGCTATTATTATTGTATACAATTTCGTGTTCATCATCATAATCATCGTAACTATCTAGTTCATCCACATTGTGTTCGACATCTTCAGTTAAACTTTTTGAAAAACTTAATTTAACCCTTTCATTCTCCAATAATTCTTGTAAGACATTTTTCATTTTATCATTTAATGACATTTCGTGATTTTCCATATCATTAAAACTATCATGCTCAGAATAACTAGCATTTATAATGCCATCATCATTATCAACACCCACATTTATATTATCTCCATCATTATCAAACGATGGATATGCACAATCTGCTGATCGACCGATAGCAATTTTATTGGCATAACCATCACCAGATATTATTGGATTAACTACTTCGACAATTGTTTGTAGGGGTGTTGTTTCATCATCTCGGTGTAGTTGTTGTTGTTGATAATGGGTTTTAAGATATGTACTGGCACCAAAACGATTGTTATCTTGACGTGAATTGTTGTTATCGGATGTTTCAGCATCATCAACCAACCGTAATTTCTCAAAAGTATTATTACTATTTGAGCGTACCGTTATGATTGACGAATTTTCATCATCAGATGGAGTTATTGCTGCTGTTTGTGGTGGTGAGGTTGCAGATGATGATGTTTCACTGCTGCTGACTGTTGTACTAGGATCTTGTAGCTCTAAGGAAATTATCTTTTCCTGACATGTTTCTACCTACAGGTGGAAAATATTTTGAGTTTTTTTTTTAAGCCTTTGCTTTAATGGGTTTATAAACATTGAAGAACATTCTACATATTTTTATGCTAAAATTTTATTTACATAAAATGCACAATACGAACTGCTTCACAATAATTTGAATTTTATGTTATTTCTTCTTTTTTTTTTTGTTTTTCTGTTTTTATGTTTTTAAATAACTTTTCCAACATATTCAATGTTATGTACAATATTGAAGGGTTAGTAAAATATATTCATTTGTGTGAACATTTCGTAAGAGTAAATAAAATCTCTATTTTTATGTAAAAACTTTACAAATATAAAATAACTAAAAATTCATATATTATTGTGAAAGTCGCTTATAAAGCATAGAGAACAATAACAAAATAATAGAAAATGAATGAGTAGAAGATACAATACTAGAATATTTTATAATAAAGTAAAGATCTCATGGATAAAATATGATTATAATAGAATATGAGACGTGTGCTGTCGTGGTAACAAAATTTAAATTTTACAGGTGTTTCCTTTCAAATCAACATATTAAAGTCACATTTTTTTATTCTCCTCTTTAATTCTCTAATATAAAATATTGTAGGCTTATACTCTGACATGAAAGTTTTTTTTTTTTTTTAAATTTGAATATACGATACACCAAAAAATCAAAAAAGTGACATTTTATAAAATATGATCTCAAAAATTCATGAAATTAGTTGAGTAAGATCTCCATACAAAATGTTGTACTATATTAGCTCTAGTATATTCGGATATTAAATGATAAATTTTAAGTTTAATGGAAAATAGTATTCAACTTTATGGTATAATTCAGTCTATGATAAACTAATGTGGGATAAGGGCCTAACCGTATTAATGTCTTTCAATGAATTATTCATTTATAAAATCATATATGGTATTTTAAAATAATTTTTTCAATTTTTTTTTTTTTTTTGGCATGTACAAATAAAAATTAAATTTATTATTCCAATTAAAAACTATGATTGTTAATAAAAAAAAAGTGCTAGCTAGACCTAGATGGATACTGAAATAACAAAAATTTGTGATTCAAATAAGCATCTGCTCAATAATTCAAATATTCAAATTGATCTGAATTTTTATATGCGTTGAGGTTGGTTCATGAAAAGCATATCTGAAGTAATATTGGATTTTTAATTTTATTTTAAGTCATTTTTTTTTTGCTCTGTGAAAAGATAACACAAGATATTGATGAACGGTGATGGATTTCTTTTTTTTTTTTTATAACGGTGTTGAAAATTGAAGTAGGGTTACGATTGGTCAATTTTACAGTTTTTGACTTTCGGGAACAAAACCTAACCTTCTGAATATCTATGTTAGATAACTACTAATAGTAAAATATATTAACGGTTTGATATTCATGAACCATCATCACCTTAACTAATTTATTTTGTATGTGAAATGTGATAAAAACCATTAAAATCATAAAAACTCCATTTACCCTAACATTAAATAACAGGCATATAGAGAAGAAAAAAAAAATATTGTGACTTTAATAACTGAACTAGATATAACTGCAAAATGAAATCAATTTAAAGATATGAAAATCAATTTCTATTCAACAAATACCGAATTGTATAAAATGCATAATAGCATACGATAGCAATAAAAAATATAAAATGAGATAAAAGGAAAAAAAGGTGTTGTAAAGATCATAAAAATATATTTAGATTTATGTGCAAGTTGAAATTGTTTAAAAAAAAAAACGTGTTTTTTTCGTTCATTTTTATAAAAATCCCATAAAAAAACAAAATTTCAATTGCAAAACTATCAAAAATAATTTATATTCTCTCTCTTTTATATTACTATAATATGTAAATAATAATATTTGGTTGGTTGGTATTTGTAATGCAAAAATCTAATATATTAATATGTATATTTTATCTCTATAACATAGAAGCTAGTATAGGATATTGTAAATTTCTATATAACCAAACAAACACAAGTCATAATATGTTTGAATATAAAATATAAGAAGAAAAAAAAAACATATTACACCGTACGGAATATAAAATAGATATAGAAACATATATTGTGTAGACTTATACTTCATTTCTTCAAATATAATAATAATAAAATGTAATAATAATAATACATAATAATAATAATAATAATAATAATAATAATAATAATATGTAATAATAATAGAATTTGATATACTTCTGTCATGCAAAATAACTTTTTCAAAGTAAAGCTTTCATATTTATTATGGAAAATGTAGTATGTGTGGGAAAGAGGTGTGTCTGTGTATGGTATTAAGTAAATATATATATATATATAGATATAGTAGGTAGTAATATGTATATGATATTTGTATTAGATGCATAGAAAATGAAAATTCAAATGTTAAGCGACTGCGATGCTTTTGACTGTTGAATCTAATCTAAAGTTGAACTGAGCTATCAAGACCTGTGAGGTATGATGGTTGAATATTGTGCACTCAACCAAAAATATTTTCTATCTTATACAATTTCTGTATATATACAAGTAACAATCTCATGCATTTTTCATGCTCTTGTGACAGATTACGTATTAATAAAATAAAATATGAGAGAACAAAAAAAAAAAAAAAAACTACTGTGATATTTTATAGTAATGTATGGGGTTATATGCGTTCTTGGAATGTTTGGAACTTCTCGAATACAATTGTAATAATAATATCTTGAATTTCAGTGAAATGTATTATTTCTTTTTTTTTTTTTTTTACTTATTTTAATGTCGGTTTTGCTATTCCACTAAGCGGAGACAAAAAACATAAAGACGTATACCAAAGTGTAAAAGAAATTTTATATTACGGGAGCAGAACAGAACAAAAAGAATATTCTGAACTTTGAAAATTTGTAAGCTGATCTTGGTAATAAATCATTTAGAGGAAAATTAAGAACTTAATAAAAAAAAAAAAATTGTAAGAAAATTTAGTCTTATATCCAAACGATTAAGCATTTAGACGTCTGATTCAAACTTCTAACTATTAGGCAAAAATACCAATTTATCTTAGGTTATTCCTGTAAAGCTGGTTAGCTACTTGAAGTTCAAACGGCTAGGCTTACGTGAAATAAATTCGAAGAAAAATCATTTCTGTTTCTGAAAAATACTACTATTTTCAAAACTTTATCAGAAACCCACCTTATAATCTTGGCAAAAGATATTTCTTGAAGAGATATAACTTTTGCGGAACTACTAAGTAGAGAATGCAAAAATTGTAAAAGCTTTTATGATAAATTATAGTATAAAGTTTTATGCAGCACAAGAAACAAGAGAAAAAAGAAAATGTTGTGATATTTATTTCAACATATGCTATGTGCAATAAATAAAATACGAATATCAAATATCTAGAGATATATGTTTAAGAATTTCAACATTATTATAACAAATTCTATCCGGAAGTATAAATTATTAAATATGAAATTTAAATTCAGTTAAATTCATACATCAATGAATTTGAATACTCATCGCCATATATTTATAATTTCACGATTCTACTTATTTATAACTATTTACTTTTTCACTATCTTAAAATAAAAGAAAAACTTTTAAAAATGAAAATATTTACCAGGTGCACAATTTTAACACAAAAAGAAAAAAAAAGAGTAGAAAATAAGAAATGAAAAAGCAAGTGCCATTGTAAAAACAAACGTGAAGTGAAGAGATAAGGGTAAGAGAGAGAGATTAACAAAAAAATATATATATATACATTATACATATATGTATATATTCATACAATTTCTTGCATAAATACATTGGATTATGTTGTTGACGCGAACGTCGATTACAATAGACTCACACAGCTGCTGATGCTTGATGGTAAGTCAGCAAGATTTAAATAGCAACACTTATTTTGTATCCACTTGAAAATATATTTTAATTTGTCGTTCATCTCTAATCTCAGCAAAACGAAATTAAAATAAGCTTTTCAGAAATGATTTAAAATTGTGTATTACAGAAAAGTCAAGATTTATAAGCGAAGCGAATTTATGTCACGAGGTATTACACGGTATATTTCTGCATATATTGTTAAAGTAACATAGACTGCGTTATTATTACCTGTACAAACACCTATTTCAGGAAAATAAAGAAAAGGAAGAAGGAAAACTGGATATAAGTTTTAAGTTTACTTAAAAATGTGAGAAATGAATCATATTTCAAATTGTATTTTTACCAGACAGTTGCAAAAAGAAGTTGGGAGTGATTCTATTATAGTTATAAAATGAGTGAAATTTTTATTTACATTCCGCAGTTATAATAAAAACATTTTTAAAACAAATCGTTTTTTTTTTTTTTTGGATTTTTGCAAAACCAATTGCAATATTACATTTAACTTTTCTTAGCAGTAACTGTAACATTGTTCTAGTCTAGATTCATGAGAATTGTCATGTCAACTCATTTGACAGACTTGAAACAAGAGAAAAAGTGCCAAATTTGAAACCTGTTTGTATAAAGCAAAATGGAGCAATATATAACAAAACTGCTGGCGGTGCGAAAAAGCAATTTAAAAAGAAAAATTTATTTGTATTTACAAAACAATACGTTTATCGATTCTACTAAAACAAACCGAAAGAAAATAACTCTAGTTACCAAAAATTTCCTATAAAAACAAATCATGTACATTTAAATAACTAAAATAATATTTGTTTTGTGTGTTCTATAGATTTTTTTTTTTATTTTTTCACTTTTTGAACCGAAAAACTTCGATCGATTATTATTAATTACATGGACAATAAATAATTTATAATGACTTAGATTTAAAATATATTTAAGCATGTGCAACCATTTTAGCATAGAAATAAGTTTTAAAGAAATAACTTAAAGTAAAATATACTAAATTGCGCTCGCTGAATTACGAACTATTTAACATATTCACTGTAATTACTTCTTTAAAATTCATTCATTCGTATTCAAAAAGCGTTTTTTTTTTTTAAGTGAATCTTATAAAGCAACAAATAACACAGTTTTTCCAAACTTCGAAACACAACAAAACAAATATTAATATTTTGTGCAATTGAAAAATAACCATTTGCATTTATACACGCGAAAAAAGAAAATTGCAATAATATTTGATAAAAAAAAATAATTGAGTTTTATCTCTGTTTGTTTTTTTTTTTTTTTTAAACCTGATATGCTAACCTCTGTTTCGATGATTTTTTCAACAACTTCAACTGTTCGTAATTGATTTTTACCAGTTAATGGACATTGAACTTCTTCAGTTCGTAATGTGACTTTTTCATCGAGTACTTTTTCGGTTTCGCGTACAATCAATGCACCTGGACTTGATTTGATTGCAATTCGAGGAAATACAATGGTCTGCCAAATTGTGATATTTTATTATTAATTTATGAAAATAATGAATGTTTGTGTTAATAGTTTTTTTTTTTTCCTAAATCTGATTGATGGAAAATAATAAGTAAAGGAAAAAATCGATTTTAAAAACTGATGAAATCTTGCAATTTCTCTGTAAATTAAATTCATACAATATCTAAATAAATGAATTGCTTAATTAAGCTCTCTGCTAAGGCTTTTGATCCCTATTTCTTTTCTGTTTTCTTTATTTTTATTTTATTTATTTTTTTATCTCAAATTCTAATATAATTACGATTAATTCTATGAATATTTGGCTAACATATAATTACACACAAGGACACAATACTTTATTGAGGTTTATCTTTACGCATTATAAAACCCATTACACCACATTGGATTTAAAGTAAATACAACCAAATCTAAAAGGGACTAACGACTTTCTGTCAGTATTTGCTCTTTGTTCCATATAATATTATACTCAAATTGTATTAATGCTGTTCTGTCTACATATACATATATTTATGGTTAGTGACTGTAAAGTAGATTGTATAATAAATATATAGATCCGGATGGGACATAGATTAACAATAATCCTTTCATTTCTATAAGTACTCCATCAAGTCCATCTAACAATATACACTCAAATAGAATAGATCTATTTTCTCTATTGTTCAATTGAGACATCATTGTGTGTATCACGCATTACATCCCCAACAATAAAAATTGTGTGAATAGAAAACTTTTCTACACAAAATCACAAGACACTAGATCTCAGACATTTTATTGATTTTCAATTTTGTCTCGTCCTTTTCAAGATACCACACTATATTATTATAAATCTATCAACTTATCTTGATAATTTACTACTTGAAAGTAGATACTTTTTTCTCTAATAAACATTCGATGTGATGCAGGGATGTAATGAATGGACATCATATCACGTCTTTTAATAAAAATGATATTCGACATATGACAAAATTGATTTAAATCAAAATTTTGCCACAAATATAATTAATATTAAGTAGCGCAATAAAAACTACTTTCAAAAAATTCAGCATATTCTGAAGTGAAATAGAATCAATAATTGAAATTTAAAAAAAAATGTACCAGAAATGCGAAATGCAAAATGTTTCAATTTGACCTCGTCCTCCAAGATTAAACAACATTAAATTATTTTTCTTTCTTTAATTTCAATTTTTGTTCATTAAGTTTTTTTTTTTTGGTTTGTTTTTAACATAAAATCTTATTGTGAAATACAATCAGAGGTCTGCATGGCATAGCAAACTATCAAAGAATTTTGGAAAAGAAAAACGGTATTAAAATATGCCAGAAAAAAAATGGTATAAAAATATACCAGAAAAAATAAATCGGTATAAAAATATACCGAATAAAATATGGTATAAAAATATACCATGTATATCTGGTAGTTTGGTATACCACGCACACCGCTGGATAGAATTATAATGTTTGAAATTTGTATATTTTATTTTAGTCAAGCTTTTTTTTTAAAGAAAAATGAATGATTAAAAACCTTTATGTGAAGGATATTGATCAATAAATAATTCAAAATGAAAATAAAAAAATAAAAATTGACAAAAATGAATGTCAAAATGGGGCAACTGATTTCAACCCTGTTTTAAATCATGATTTAATTTAAATCATATTTTATTCCTGAATGAAAATTTTGAAAAGGTCTACTACAAATATTCAAAATGATTCCTAAAGTTCATAACATTGAAAATAATTAAGAATATACTGTGTTTGGCAATTTAAAATTTATTGGAGCTATTTGGGATGGAACTATATTCTCTGGTAATTTTCTTGAGCTAAACCTCTAATAACATAAACTCATATCTGTGGATCAGAACAGAACATATCTCTCAACAAATACATTACTCTCTATTAATCGTAATTCCTAAATATCTTAAAATATTTAACATTGACCTTATACTATTAACCTTTACACTAAACTTAAATGGTTAAAGTGCGAGCTCATTAACAATAAAATGTTTATAGGGCAAATAAGCTAAACTTCACTTTTGTGCTCATTCACTTTATTCAATCATTTTTTTTTTTTCAATATATATTTTTGTTATTTATCATAATTAAAAACCACAGAAAAAAAGCCAATATAATGACTGCAAAAAAAGTTGAATTACAAAATTTTCATCAATAAATAAAATCGATTTATTCTTTTAATACAATTTAACAGTAAGATAATATATGTATAAAAAAATAAAAAAAAGACCACAACCAATTATAAAATAAAATTAATTGAATTGTGCGATGGCATTCTAACCTACATAAACGTTATGTACTTAAATTTTCGAACGTAGGTAATTAGTTTTCCAGTTTTATTTGTTTTTTTTTTTTTCTATGGGGGATGAAAACGCTGAATTTTCATTATGAGTATAAATCCTAATTAATAATTTCAATAAAAATGTATGTTACAAAAAAAAAAAAATTAAAAAAAAGAGGAAGTATGGATTTCAATCTCTCACTGAATAAAAAAGTGTCATAAAATATTTGCTTTCATTATTTCAATGTGATTCATATAATTATCGGATTTTATTTATATTAATTATTTAAAGTAATAATAATTATGTAAATTAATTGCTATTTATTATTTATGTTATAATATTTGTTAAAATAGTTCGACTATATAGGCGCATCTATCTATATATTACGAATATTACGAGTTAGTTACGCAAACAAAAACCGACATAAAAAACAAAAAAAATTAATTGCTGTTACACACTCATTCCGTTTTAGCTTGGGTTTAGAGTGTATACAACATAAATATGAATTCAAATACAATTTTCTATTCAAGTAAACAAAAAAATATTTGTTTTAATAATTTTTTATGACCCGAAATTTTTTTTTGGTTTTAGTTTGCTTAAATGTTAGCGGAAAGGCGTATAGTGAAAGTTATTAACAAATTATTATTATTGTAGGACAAATGTGTTAAATGACTGAAAAAATAAAAATAAAAATAAATATAGTTTGTTATCAAAATAAAATGTAATTCATTGAATATAGAAAATAGTCGTTCGGGTTGAATGTTAATTAAATGTGTATTTTTGTGTGCGTATATGAATTGTGTAGTCCCAAAGCTTAATATAACTTATTTGAAAATTACCTCATTTTTTTCGGCTAAATCGTCTGCGATATCATTCATGGTTTGAATCATAATTTGTGCTTGAACTGCATCTTGTTCGAGCGATTTTAGACGAGCTTGACGCCATGCAGCACGTTTTTCAGCTCTGCAAAAATTTCACCAAAAAAAAAAAGAAGAAAAAAATTGAAATAAAAGAAATAATAAAAATAATATTCGATTAATTATAATTAATAGATCGAATGCGTTGTTTGGTACCTGACTGAATTTATAAAGATAAAATCACTTTGCGATGTATATAATAATTATATATAGATTGTGTGTGTGTGTGTATGTTCTTTTTTTATACCTATGTGATGAAATGGATATGGTATGGTTGGAAACGGCACAATATTGTTTTAAATTAAAGTAAGAATATATTGATTGGAAAATAATGGATTTTGGATTGTTTGAATGGTAATTTAGCAAAAAGAAAAATAATAATAAATAATAAAATTTTGTATTTAGATTATAATTTTAGTAGAGGTTCCAAGGATAATTATCAGCATTTCTACTAAAATCTGTTTTTTTTTTTTCAATTTTTAAGAAATTTATTATAAAAAGAATTATTAAAACGCATTTTATTATTCAATAATTCAAAGACTTAATCAAATGCGGTAAATATCATTTTTTTTTGCTTTTTTGTTCGACTTGAGAAGTAAATTGGAACAAAACTCATGTTGGAACCATTACTAAAGAAAATATAAATAAAAAAAACTGGAAACAAGAAGAAAAAAATTGGTTGGAAACAGTACAAAAAGAAAGAAGGCTTCAGGGTAGAAATAATCTTATGTATGAAAATGAAATAAATGTGTATAAATATTTCTACAAAAATAAAAGAAGAGAACAATCATAATTTTTTTTTTTGTTATTGTCTTTTGTGTGTTTGTTATATATGTGCGGAAAGACAAATATTCACATTCTCATTTGTATATGTATATATATATATATTACTTTTATGGCTATATATAGTTTCAGATTAGGTAGTTTCAAGTAGCTACACTAGCTTTATTACACAATCAGAATCATAAACTAACTAAACTAAGCAAATATACCAAGAAAACTAACTAGAAAATACAAAAAAAAAAAAAGAAGAAAAAATAATAATAAACATAATAAACATAATAATGTTTCATTCTCATATTTATACATTTTTATATATTTTTATGCTGTAGTTGTGTAGTACTTACTTTAATGCCTGCAATTCTAAAGGACTTAATGCCCTTTCATCCTTGCCATGAAATCTATTGCCAGATGGTATCGTTTTTTCTTGTACACGTATTTGTCTTTTATCAGCGCTTGATGGTGTTGTGCGAACCGGAATACGACTTGGTGATGGCGGTACTGTTATTGGTGTAGGTGATATAGTAGTGGTCCTGTGTTGTTCACTACTTTTATTTTTGTTTTGTGTTTGTGTGTTTAAAACAGAAAAAAATAAATATTGGTGATGGTGATGATGTGCCGATTGTGCGTAAGATATTACAAAATAATAATAAAAAAAAAAATATAGATTTTATTTTTTCTGGTTGGCTTATATTTTAAGTGATTTGTGCGTTTACGTGCTCAATAATGTATATTTAACCATATTGATAGTGGAATCAGAGAACGACCAAAAAGAAAGTAAAAAAAAAATACGAAGAAAATGAAAACGACAAAACGACAAAACGAAAAGTATATTTGGAAAATTGTTTTGTTTGCAGGTAGTTATATATTTAAAAACGTCTTCCAATTCCAGGCGTGCGGTTGTAGAAAATAAAGCATTGATGCGTGCAATATTATTATTACGTGGTAATTTAATGGTTTAAATGAAAAGTTATATACAATACAAAAAAAAAGAAAAAGAAGAGAAAGAAGAGCGAGTATTCCGCCAGCCATATATATATATGTATTGGTTTCTGTGTGAATAAAAGTGTTGGCAGGATTTTAGGTCTTATGTTGAAAGAAATTTGTTATTTAGCATAAAATATTTTCAAAGCATTTCTATATAAATATACTTATATGTAATATTAATAAATTAGTCGGTTGATGTTGATTGCGTATATATATATAACTTATTATAAGTTAGACTTGGGTGTTATAAATGGTTATCTATTACGGAAACAGGAAAAGCAATAAAAATTAAGTGATACTTGCACGCATTCGGAAAATGTTTAACACTTATTTTTTGTATTGATGTTATTTTCTTAAAATACTTATTTCACGTTTTTTTTTTCTTTGTTTCTTTCTTTCTTTCTATTTGCTAGAAGGCAAAGAATTTTCTGTCTCAGTAATTTGTGTAATAAATATTATAGGTATTTTGAAATGCAATGCAAAGAGAAAAGAAACTTTTTGTATTATTATTATTTTTTTTCCCGATATTAATAATAATATTTTCGTCAAATTGATTTTATTTATTTTGTTATATATGTAGATTTAAGAATGTATTGTAAAAATAAGAAAAACCCTATAAGTACGAATTTCATTATAAAATTTATTGAATGAATAAAGTAAAAAGAAAATATTTGCATTCAGTAGAAATATTTGAATTCATTTTGTTATTGAAAGAAAGTAATTTGAAAAAAATATGCAGCTATGAATGTCAAGTCAATATTCTGAAATGGAATTAATATTAAATTATAAAAGTATATCTGAGTTCTATGAGTTTCGTTGTAGATTTCAGCTAGTAGAATAAGTTCTGTTCTTTGAAAAATTATTGTGTATATTATTCGAAAAGTTATGTTAAGTTAAAGCAAAAAAGTCACAATTATCTAAGCTTGAAAAACAAACAATCGAATTTCGTTTCTTTTATCCGATCCAAATTAGCTCTTTTACTGGATTAGTCAATAAATTCACCAGCTGACATAATGAACTCACATTATATTAGAAATCTGCAACAATGTTCAATAAGTACATATTTCTATCATTCAATTTGAATATTGAACATAAGTTTAATACTATTTCTAGTTAAACTAAATACACTACAGGGCCAAAGAGTAACTTCAACTTACGTAGTGCATACCCAAGTTCTTTGCAATAGAAATAGTCAAGAAATCAATGTACAAAACTTGTGGTTTATTTGTGCTATGTAAATTTTTTCACTTAAACGTTTTATTTAATTTTTTTTTATCATATAAACGAAAAATTATATTAGTTTTTTTTATTTTTTTTTGGTCGTTCAGAAACTAAAAAGTTTTCCAATGTTGAAATAAAACAAAGGCATGTGTGCTTAGATTTTCATACGTATCTCATAATTTATAAAAAGAAAAGAGAAAAATAAAGCATAGCAGAAAGCAAAACTTTATATTCAGAAACTCATCTTCCAACAGGTCGCCTGATTGTTCATGACCACTTTAGAAGCATACACAGCCAACCGAAACATCATAAACCAACAATGTTTTATAATAGCGACATACTACCGTTCAAAAATAATATATTAAAGGAAAAAGTTTTGTTTGGTTTTTTTTTTTTGTTTTTCATATTACTTTTTTCGTTCACAACAATTTTCCAAAAAGAGAAAAATTAGTAAAGGAAATTATATTCTCTCCAGCTAAGCCAGACAAAGTTTTTCATCAAAAACGTTTATATTTGAGTTTCATTAAAAAGTTTTGTTTAATTTTTGTTGGTGTTGTTATAGCTGATTATAGTTGTTGCATATTGTTTTTTTCTTTTACCTGTCTTGTTTTATGTGCAAAAGCTTATAGGTACGAAGACCGAGATGATGTTTCTACGATTTTGCTTTTTAAAATAATAAAATAAAATCTACAATAATAGCGTATATAGGAAAGTTTTAAGTACAAAGTAAACATAATGGGTTGTATGAAAATGGATTAATTATTAATACACTTTGTTATATAGAAGTAATGTACACCAACTTACTTATATAAATATATCGTCGCCTCGTCTTTCTACATTTCTATATTTACTTTGAAGACAGAAAGAAAAAAAAAAGCACGGGTATTCATAAGGGCTCAGCACAATAGAACATATCTTCCTTTAGCTAACTTTGCAAATAGATACTACGTTATATTTATTCTAAGAAAAACGGATGGCTGAATAAGGAATGAGAATAATATACAACACAATGAAACTCTTGAAAATATTTGTTGGTAAGTCTGAGACTCTGAGTAGCAAATGTGCATTCGTATAAAAAAGAAAAAAGAAGACAACTGTTTTTTGTTATTTTGTATATAAAGCTGAAACCAGCTTTTTACACGCAAATATTATATTGTAAGAATAGAAATATTGTTCTTGTGATGTCATTGTGAGAACCTGAGAATAACTTTGAAGTAGAAACTGCCACATTAAAATTCTTTAAATAAACATAAAATAAAAATATGTGATTTTTTAATATTTCTTAACTAGCATTGAGAGTTCTATAATTCCTAGCGGGGCCATAATTATATCTACAGCTATCCAATCTCTAGTGGGTAGTACTAAAAAAAAACTATTAATATCCTCGTTAAAATATATAAATTTTATAGTCACAACCATAAACTCAGGATACAGACCATCAAATCAAATGTCACTGTCGCAGCTGAATTTTAAATGCTTTGTTTTTATTCATTCCATTCTGTACATGATTTTAAAAAAAATATCATACTTGTCTGCGTATTGTTTTGGTACAGACGTGCATTACATTTGAGGTTTAAAAAAGCTTTATGCTACTTTAGAGGCTGTAGAACAGTTCATAGACTAAGACAGATCATAAGTAATTTTCATTGTAATAAAGAATCACCATTTAAATTTTACTCTTTTCGTATAAAAAATATAATATATTTTCTAAACAATATTTGTTTTTTTGTTTTTTTGTTACATTAATTTTTGGTAAATTAAAATTAAAATTATTTATCGCTGACAGAAAATACTGTTTGTTTTTTAATTGAATAAAAGCATGTGTTTCTGGAAAGCTTTTGTTTAAACATAATTTAAAAATAGAAATATAATTGTAAATATTTGATTTTTATTAACCCTTATCCGGGAAAAGTAAAAGCAAATGTTAAACACTAATATACGAGATTGGCTATTATGCACGAGGATAAATTTACCTTGTTTCACGGAAAAACCATAATCCCATAAAATAAATTTCAAAATGATAACCCACAGAGAGTTACTTATTCCAAAATGGTTGAAGCGATTATAAAATGGAAAATAAAAAAAAGAAAACAAATTTCTGGCTAATTCCAAAATCAATAAAAATTTAATTTGATTTATAATTTATCAGAGCAGAGTGGATTTCATTTTTATTATGAAGGTTAAATTTATCCTTGTTCATATGATATACCATTTTTAATCTTAAAAAATAAATAAGATGTTAAGAGCTCAAAAACATAAGCTTTTTTTTTTTTTTTTGTTTTCTTACATTCACATAACTCCATATTTCCTTCCGTCATAATATGCTGTTAATAATACTCTTAATTATAATTTTTTTTTTTCAAAAGAAATCAGACAAAATAGAAATTTCTTAACCAAAACGTTATTATACGATTTTCCTAATTCATTGAAAATTATCAATCCAGAAATTTTCGAAATCTTTTGGTTTAAAAATATATTTTTTTATAAATATTATATGAAATAATCAGCAATTATTTTATGCTATTTGAACATGAGAATGTTTCAAATTATTTACGTTATACGCATTCAATATATGGAGAAACCAATTCTTAAATTACCATTTAAAGATATGAGAATTTGAGGATAGATAAACGGCGTCTACGGGAAAGCCACCTGTTTGAATTCATATACAAATATATGACATAAGTGCCACTTTAAAATATGTTTTTCAAGTATTATAATGCTGGTGCGTCACCTTATATGAAAAATAGAAAGAAAAAAAAAGAATTGGTAGATGAAAGCACTTGGAAAATGTTTTTTTTTTTTATGAAATTTTGTTTGATTTTTGTGGCAGAAAACTTTCTGTTTCTATTGAATAGAAAAGGGAAAAAAAACTGTGTCTAAAACGAAGTGCTTAATTGCATTTGGTTCATAAATAATGAATGACGTTAAAAAAAAGTTTTAGTTGATGGCTCTTTGTTGTGTGTAAACTTTTATGGATCATACGAATTTTTTATTTTTTTTTTAAATTTTTAATTGTTTTGAATGTGAGTGAAAATAAATGAAAAGGGAACTTTTAAAAAAGCTTTCAAAGATAATTATTGCAGCAGGTAGCTATATCAATGATGATCATATAATTGAATTATATCAAATTAGCCTCTACTTACCAAGATTATTACTCATATAATTAGGTTTTGGTAAAGATCGACACGAAATTATCTTTTTATATAAGTGCGAAATATATTTTCTAATTTAATCATATAATAAACGTTCTGCTGAAAGTTTGCTATTTTGACAGAAACTTTTTTAAATATTTTATTTTATAAATTATTATAGAACATGCGACAGGAAAAGTGACAGTGTTATACTTAATTATCATACATAAATTAAATCATTATATAATTGAATGCTCAAGTCAACGGATTACGGCAATAATAATTTTAAGTTTTAAGCTTAATTAAATTATAAATGCTACAATTTTTTATTTTTATTTTTAAGAGAATGGAATTTAAAGAATCAACTATATTGTCATAATGATGCAGTTATAGTAAAACGGATAAATTAAAATAGAAAATTTATGAAGCAAATAAAAACGATGAACAACCGATATATGAACACTAGAATGCACTAACGAAGAATTAGAAGCTTTAATGTTAGACTTCATACCCGGAATAGTAAAGTAATAACTGAAAATTTTTCTAAAACTTTATTTATTTTGGATGGAAAAACATAGTAAACTTTTAAGATTATGCAGTTATATTTTTATTAGGCTGATTTCGTTGTTGTTTTTTTCTCTTCCATCTGATCAAATGGTTAATTTAAAATCTATATGAAAGAAGAATATTGTTTGCAATTAATGTCCACAGCCCAAATATAGGCATTTCAGTCTACAAATGGATCGATTCTAATGTCCCGTATATATACGGTCTATAGTTGGTTTATAGTCTATATACCGTTTAATGATGGTTTATAGCCAGTTTTTGGTCTATAATATAAACCGTATAACGTATATAGACCGGACATTAGACTCGATTTAGACGGTTTAATAGACATATAACCCTTTGCGGGCGGTAAGCTTCAACTTGTGTAACCCACGAATCTCGGGTAACCCGAGCTTTTGATAAACTTCAACTCGGTTAAACTTGACGAAAACTCGGTTTTAAAAGCATGGGTTTTATGAAACCCATCTAAATAGTAGGGTTTCATGAGACTGTAGAGTCCAAAAATACCTATTGGGCATCAGATTACATGGACGAATTTTGAATTAGTATCGCGTTCACTATTTGCATGAGCAACAATTATAATTTTCAGATTATTCACATGATATTTTTTACAATTTAATAAAATTACACACCAAAATATAACCTTGTATTATTTTCACTTGTATTTCCATGAAATAAATAAATTAAATAATTTAATAAATACAAAAGATAATTAAAAGAAAACAAAAACAATAAAGAAAAGAGTTTAAATAAATTTAATAAATATATTAAAGATTACCAATTACCATTCATTGTTTTTTTTTATGTACTATAAATTGTAATTATAAGTAAATTTGCGATAGTGAACAAAAAAAAAATACATATATTAACTTATAATTTTATAAAGTTTAATGAGTTGTGAGTGTCTGTTAACAAAGTGTTTGCGTGTCAATTAATAAGAAAATACAATAAAAATTATTATAAATTATTAAAAACTAGAACAAAAACAAAAATTAAAAAATAAAACAAAAACAAATAATACGAATAAATAGAAATGAATTAATTAATTAATTTAAAAAAAAAGAAGAGATTATTTTTGTTATTAATTAGTGTTAATTTTTTTTCGTTTTTTTTTCTTTTTTTTTGTGTAAAAAATTAGTAAATTCTATTTAATTTTTTAGTTTAGCTTTTAAATACTGCTTCAATTTCCGCAAGTGGATTCCTAAATAATAGAAAGAAGAGAAAAAAAAACAAAAATAAAAAAATGTGTATGAAAAAAGAAAAGAAAAATGGTGATTTCTCAGTAAATAAATATGTTTATTGTTTATGTAGAAGAAATAAAGAGTGATGGTGTGAGCCATGTGTGTGAGTGTGATATGTGTGATGTGTGTATGTGCATTTAAAAATATATTTCTATCTTAAAAATTAATTAATAATTATCAAATAATACGTAAATTTTGTGATTAATAAAAGCTCTACAAAAAAAACTAATAAATGAAAGTAGGTTTAAAGCGTTCTGCCTGAGAAATTTTTCACTAAGTAAACTGCTAGGTGTTTTTGATGATCATATTTTGTAATAAAACATTGAAGAAAAAAAATAATAGCGAATATAAAAACAGAAGAAAAAAACGTTTGTGTGCATGTTTCAAATATTTTATTAAACCACAATAAAAATAAAACTATAAACCAACAAAACTTTTATTTGTTTGCTTGTTGCATTTAGAATTCTGTATACTTATAGAATGATTTTATTAAAAAAGTTTGTGTTCTTATGATTATTATTTTATTTATTTTTTCAATCTTTTGATTTCAACTTTCAATAAATTTATTTATTGCAAAATTATTTTAATAAAAAATAGCGCGATGCGAACAGTTTGTGTTATGTTTTGTAACACGATTTTTGTGCAAATAAATTTGATCTGAATTGGAAAATTCGCACGATATGTTTACGGTGCATGACTGAAATCCATTTCAAATACGATTTATTAAAAAAACTTATAGGTACTAAATTTTCAAAACTCTAAACAAAATAAGTGAGAAATCAATGAAAACGAAAAATATGAAAATTCCTGAAAAAAAAACGGACGAAATTCTGTCAAACCAACGTTTCTCTATTCAAACAAAACGTTCGTTATGGAATCAATAAATTCTTCAAACAGATGAATTTAAGCGCAAATTCTATGAATTCGAAATATTGTTGTATTTTTTAATTTTTCTTTTGAAATAATATTTTAAATGGTAAATTGGTGACAACGTTTTCATGCAAAAAAAATTAACCACGAATATTTTCCGTTGTCAGTTCTTTTATTACCACAAACAATATATTGTCTCCTCCCTTTTATATTAAATTTCAATTATTCGAAATAAGCTACGTAAAAATATCAATTTTTTGCAAAAAATAAAACCACAATAAATTTTAACGCGCATTAAAATATGGAAATATTAGAATATCACAATTAAAATATATTGATTTTTGGTAGTAGAATAGGGAGAGAAATTAAAGGTGAAGTCCATGGAAAAAAAAATCCTTTAGCATTTATTTTTCCTCGAGAATTTTGTGTTATTTGGTTTCTGAGAATTAATAATTACAAGAAAAACTAACTTAAGTCTCGTTTAGAAATCTATATAACTGCTGGGGTTACCTTATCTACTTAATATTTGTTCTCCGAAAACCGGAATTAGAAAATTACTTGAAATGCTGATCACATAATTCAATTACATGTTTCATATATTTCATTTTGTATGTTTAGTGGCGTTCTGTATTTTTACATAAATTATTTTTAATTTACTTTAAGACATAACACAAAATTTAGGTCAAATAATATCTGAAATTATTTGTGGATGAAGAAAAGAAAATAATAGAATGAACGAAAATATCGGTTTGTCATTGTGTATATAGGCAAAGGGCATAAGAAAAAAAAACCCCCACGTTTCTCACATAAGACACGTGTGAAAATTATAATTTTTATTGTTCATTGTCATCAAAACAAATATATATGGAAAAATAAAAGAAAGAAAAATAATGTGCGTACATTCTGGTTAATTTTGAGGCAAAAAAAGAAGCTGAACAGCCAACCGTAAGAAAATAGAAAATTATTTATAGCACATTGCAAGCATATGTCAATGTTAGTCATAGTAAATAATTTGGTTTTCTTTTTTTTTAGCCACGTCTTTATTTTTATTTGAAAATAAAAAAAAAACGGAGAGAAGTCCCCTTTTTTTTCTTTCCTATGCGTATAACTTCTGGAATTACGGCAAAGTTGTAAGTGATAGCCTCTTTACGGAAGATTAATTTTCTTTATAATATAACATTCACCATTTCTTCCATGGCAATACCCAATTTGAATAATAAATATGGCACATGAAAAACCAAAAAAAAACAAAAACCAAAAAACAAAAATATCAGAAAAGGTGAAAATTGTTACAGGACGAGAGAAAAAAAGAAGATGCCTTCGCCTCTAATTTGTGTGTGGTGTTAGTTAAAGAATGATGTTTAGAAGACGTGAGCGCCTACTTGATAATTAATGCACTATAATTCATGTAACACTAAAGATGCTTTTAGGTAAGCAATATCATATTATTTATGCACGCGCTAAATGAAGGACAAATATAATTTTACATAATTTAAAAGAAAAAAGATATAAAAACCTTTTAAATGAGTGGCTCAAATAAATGTTTGATGCGATGCTTATTATTTTTTTTTTTTTTTTTACATTCATTTCTCTAGAGCTTTATTACTTTCTTACTTATGGAAATTTGTTTATTTGATTTACCCCCACGAGTAATATCTACGCACTGGTTCGAGTACATTTAATTCAGACAGACGGACAATTTTAGCTAAGCGACCGTATTATTTACGTAAGTATATTTTCTTTCGGTTTTCTTTTTATTATTATTATTATTTATTTATTTATTTTTTTTGATTTTAAGCTGATTTATTAATTTTTTTTTCAGAATTCGTTTTTAGATTTTCAGAATGCGGGTAAGATCATTTTACATACCTATTATACCTATTTATTTATTAATACCAAGCTTATTCTTTAGCTTTTTATAGTATAAATATTGAGCTCAATCATTGAAAAAAATTTGCAACATAAAGATGTCTTGTTCTTGTCTATATGTTTTGCCTTTTAACCATTATTTTCTATATATATTTACATTTATTTATAAAACAATAATTGGAAAACGAACAAAATCTGAAATCTTGATTGTAATCACCTTTCCAGTACTGTTAAAATTAGATCTGAAGTATAGAATTATTTTAGAAATAAATCAAAATGTTTTCAACAATTTTACAAAAATTATACTTAATGTTTTTTTTTCTTTTTTGTTTTTAAAGAAACCGTAAAATTACTTTCCAATCAATTTAAAATGAAAGATTTATTTAGAAAAGTACATAAAAGACGGTGGGTGTGTGTGTTTGTGTGTATGGCTAGCTGGCTGTCTGTCTGTCCGCCTGTCTGACTGTGTGGATGATCTCTAAGGACGTATTTTCTATTTTTGGTTTAGATATTCGAAGTTAGTGTGCTGAAAATTTAAGCCATTTATAAATACTTTCAAAACCAAATCATTGTTATGGAAAAAGTTTTTCCTTTATATATCCTCTATGCACATTAAATAATGCTTTCCTTTTGTATTACAAAAATTTAATTATAAGAACATAAAGTTTATTTTAATCATAATTTAAAGCGATTTATGTTATTATTAAACTCATACTGTGGTAAGCTTTTTTTATGAATGAATTTGTATAATGCAGTTCGTTCTGTCTAATGCTGAATTATTAATATTAATTTTGAAAACATTTTCATTTAAATCATTCTAGAAATGTTTTTCACAACAAATGTTTATTACACAATAATTTAATGCATAAGATTTTATTATATCCACTATATGTGCATTGATTACAAGTTTAAAACTAAAGTGAAAAATTGAAAATGTATTATTTTAGTTTAATTAAAATTATGTGGAAAAATATTTGAAACACTTTGTTTTTTTTTTCAATTTTCTTTTTTGAACAGGTATTAAATTAAGTTTTTCACAATTCATAATATTTATGCATAATTACAGGTTAAATTTCTGAAATCACCAGAACTATGCATATATTATAAGTTATGTTTACTCAACAACTGAATTGTAAATTCATATTCAATTTAGTGAAAAATATCCATATAACAAATTTCATGTAATTATAAAGCATATCTTCAATAAATAACTACAATGCTTTTTACCGAAAATGTTATTTTTTGCTATTCAAATAAATTTCATAAATTGGTGTACCGTACCATCAAAATGTACATAAAAATGTTTTATCACAAAAAAAAAAAAAAAAAAGTAATAATAATAATCATCATCAACACCATTATTATTATGATTATGTCTTATGAAAAATGTTAAAAAAGATAAATAACAGAAGAAAAAATATAGGTAAAAGGATATTAAGGATATTTTTATGAATAGAAAACGATACTTCGGGAGGACGAAATAAAAAAAAAAATTATTTGAAAACCTTTTCTATCGTCGCGCGGTCGATGTAAATAAAATGTAGATACTTACAAAATGAATATGAAAAAAAAAATTACCTGGCATCCTTTGAATCACCAATATCATCTTCATCTTCTTCTTCCTCTTCTTCTTCTTCTTCCTCATCGTCTTCTTCATCCTCATCTTCATCATCTTCATCATCTTCATCATCTTCATCATCAACTTCATCCTCCTCGTCATTGGCGGCTATATGTCGCATTTTATTATTTTTTTTATCGCGTTGCAACGTAGCGATTTTCTTTACTTCTTCCTGTTGAAGTTTTTCAACCTCATCTTTTGATAAAAATGAGAAAACTTTTTCTGGAAACAATCAACCGTAACATTATTATTATTATTGTTATGAGAATAAGAAAGTTAAATGTTTATAAATAATTATTTTTATACTAGTGGTTTATATAGTGCGAAGATATTAGGTCGTTCTTTATTTAGTGCTTAATTGCATTTGTTTTTTTTTTATGCCTAGGCTTCAGAAGGAATCTAATGTGGGCTAACACGATGTACAAATATATATATGCATATAAAGACCTTCTAATACATGTTTACTTATAAAATATAAAGAGTGCCATAAAATATTTGAAATTTTTTAATGAAAACTAAAGTTATTACTATTAAAACTCAACGGTTCCATTTTGATCGATTCAGATATGTTAAGAGACGAAGTTATCTTTTAAGTATAGTTAATCCATGAATTGGAAAATATTCATGCTCCTGTCGGATAACTTTGATATCCTCTTTGCAAAATTTCGGTACCAAAACATGAAGATTTAACAACAAACAAAACCAGTTATGACCGAAATATTGTTTACATTTTATACCATAACTAATATTAGCATCGTTATACAGATTGTAAACAGAAATTCCCTGCGTAACCCATTCCAAACAAGCAACAAAATTGAATTTATGTTTTTTTTTCTTTTTTTTTTTTATTGGTTTTATTTTAATATAGCCCCGACAAAAAAATTAATGGTAGGGGAGAACTCTGTTTACGCTTAGATGGTTTTTTGTTTTAAATATAACTTTTGATTTATTGGCCGCCGCCGCAGTTCCATCCAAAACCCTTATACACTTTAATATTATTACATGTACCCAATACTTTTCGGTACAATGCTCTATTATATTCATAAGAGGTAATAATATGGGAAGTGTAATGAAGTGTTAAATAATTTATATCCACAAAATTATAATTTAAGTTGAGTGATTGTTATAATATAGCCATTTTGCCATAGGTAGTGTTGGTTGTAGAGTTAGGGAGCTTTAAAACAAACCCTATATTGGACAAGAAGAACGAACAGGAATTGGAAAAGTTTTTTTTATTTTTTTTATTCATGAAATGTAATTAGTTTTCGAATAAAAAGTGATTGTGAAACTCGCATAACGGTATCAGCTAAATAGCCCGGTGTGCACGGTTATACGAAACGGATGTTGTGGAGGTGGAGGTAAAGCTATCATCATTTTAATAACTTTTTTTTATTATCGCAATATTTTAACAAGTAAATGGTTGTCTTAAACTTATCAAGACCGACATTTATTATGTTTAATGCAAGATTGAATCATGTAGATTTTATGACAATGATGTATCACATTGGTTGTCAGTTTCTATCTTTTTTCTTGTTCATAAAAGATAAATTTGTTTTTCATGTTTCGAACATTTTATTAATTGGGTTTGCTTGGTATTGCAAAATTATAAATCAAAAACTTACCTGATTTTGGAGATGGCTTATGTTGATCTTCCATAGCACTTTCAAAAAATCGTTTACGATCCGAAACCGATTTTGGTACTTTTGCTGAAGCGGGCGGGGACTGCACATTTACATAAAAGAAAAAACACAAAATAATTACAAAGAGAACATAAATTATGTACAAAAATATAAAAATAATTTACGAGAGCGTAACATTTTACAAAAGCAGAGTTTTTTTTTTTTTTTTTTAAACAAGCAATTGAATTTTAACATTTTCATCCGAAAACAAACAGAAAATTTCGAGAATATAGTCCTTTTTTTCCTGCTACATTAAACAATATTGTACATCAATTTTGGAAAATTTCTGAATTATATCGAAATTGAAATTTTCTGAATTTTCAAATATCAATCCACGTTTGTATATGTTTTCATTTCATTAAGATGCGCAAAACAGAAAATTGTATCTCTATTAAATGAATTGTGGTTTATGGATAGTCACGTGTTAAAATATTTAAAATTCATTATTTCTTTAATCCGATTAAATTTCAAAAAGTAACGAAATTCAGCTTAATAAGCACATTACAATTTAAAATAAAAGACACACAAATATACAAGCATATAATTTATATAATAATTAAATATATGTATATTTTTTTTTGTATTGGCGTCACTGAACACGTGGCTCCCTTCATTATAAAAATAATTCATTTTTCTATTTTATTTTTTTTAACCTTTCGATAATTTTGGAGTATTTTTCAAGACGCGATATTCGTCTTTTTTATGAACGTAATCATCTTAACAATGATATAATTTTTATAATTCAATTTCAGACGCATTGTAATAATTGCCCTTCCATATAAAATGAAAATGAAATTAAAACTTTCTTTTCTATTCCGGTTTTTATTTGGATATTAGAGTTTTTCAGATGACAATTTGCTTAGGAATACAAAAATCATTTTCGAAATACAGCTGCCATCATTAATACTATGATGATTGAATATTTAGTATTTATTGAAACTTATAATCTTTCAAACATTTGATATATATTTAATAATCAATAAGCATGAATTTATTTTTCTCCTCTTCTGATTATTGTATTGTATCTGACGCGATTTTTTTCATGTTTATTTCAAAGAAAAGTTTTTGTTGTGACACTTCTCTGTACGTGTACATATTTTATATAGATTTTCCATTATCTCACATTTACTTCAATAAAGTTCTACTAAATTTTTAATAGCTATTTGTCTGAAAATCATATCAATTAAGAAGTTATTATCTGGAGATTTGACAATTCAATAGAAAATCTTTTATTTATCGTTAATTCCATATAAATTCATCATAGAATTTTTCATAGGAAGATACTATTTTTATCGCAAATCGAGTAGGTACTATACTACTATGTTTCGACATCAACCCTCCGTGTATAAATAGTTTAAACTTTTAAACTAAATAAAGCAAAAGTAATCGAGAGCATATCGTTTTCTCTACTTTCTAACATCAAGAAAAATTGTCGTGTCCCAAAAATAGATAAAAATCTGTGACATTCAAAAAGGAATTGCTTTACCTTAGGTTACAAATGTGATATTCCCAAAATCCCAAAACCATACAAAAATCCATAATAAAAACTAAGTTTAAAATAAAAAAAAAAAAAATTGAAAATATGTCGAAACAACAAAAATACGTCCGTTAATAATTTAGAACAACAATAACAATTTTTAAAGAATGATAAAATTATGGATAGAAATGAAAATATTATTACTTAGATGAAAAATATAGGTAAAAGTGGATTTAGGTTCCTACTTAAAGTGCCGTCAGATAAGTTTTATGCCAATAAAAAAAAACAATTTAAAATCATCAATGACACAACACAAAACACATAAACAATTCAATAAATATAAAATATAAAAAAAAAAAACAATAACAAACAATAACCACAAGTAATGAACAACAAAATAAAATAAAAGAAAACGATTTTTATTTGTATATTATATATATTTTTTTTCTTTTTTAATGCGAATAATTTTTATTAGGTGTATTTTAAAATATAAATAAAAATAAAATAAGTTGAATGTTTAAACATATAAATGGTATCTTGCGTTTAATAATAATAATTTAAGTATCTAAAAATAAGAAAGTAATAATAATAAACAACAAAATAAAATGTATAAAATTTTAAATCTTTTGTATTTCTGCATTTTATGAAAAAATCGTATTAGACAAAAAAAGTAATAGCTATATTAGGGTGGTCCAAATTTTTTTTAAACCGTTTTGAAACCCTTTTGAAACTGTTTCAGAAACCGTTTCGAAACCTTTTTTGAAACCGTTTCGAAACGGTTTCAAAACGGTTTCAGTTACCGCTTCATATTTAGTAGAGGTTAAAATTTAAAATGTTTTCAAAAAAGGTTTCAAAATGGTTTCGAAACGGTTTCTGAAACGGTTTGAAAAAGGTTTCGAAACGGTTTCAAAAATTTTTGGACCACCCTAAGGTATATAATATAACATCAAAAAAAAATAATTAAAATTAACTACAAAAAAAAAAAAAACAAAAAATGAATATTTCCATAATATTTTACAGCTAGCTCAAAGAATATTTATAAAAAAAAAAAAAACAAAAAACAAAAAAACTAAGTTCTACCGTAGAGTTTTAGAAATTAAAACTGATGGTGAAAATATTGCATCTGAACATAAAATAAAGAAAATTCACATACATAAAATGAATTTAATTTTATACTTAATCAACTAAATAATAGACGTATACTAATTAATTATAAGAACGAATGGAATATAAGAATAATTTTTTGTTATTATTAAGTATTATATTAATTATTATTCAAAATAAGTAGTCTGGGATGTAGATTGTAACTTAGTAGGTAATATTAGGTTAACGATACGGCAGCTCACTCTGTAACCGGGATTATAGAATTATACATAAAACAATGTATATTATTATAAAAGAAAGGTGGGCACAAACAAAGATATATGGGTGGGAAAATGGTATTGGTAGCGAAATGGTGCTGGTAACAGGATATTATATGATGATAAAATACGTTTGCAAAAAAAAAAAACAAAAAAAAAATAAAATAAAAAAATATGGATAATTATTATTCAGAAAGAGAAGTTAGTCTTTTGAGCATTTGTCACATACCCTCCAGACAATTTAAATTTTCGTATAGCACGTACTATATTTAAAGTGCATAAATTATATTTTGGAAGCGGATAGCACATAGCTGGTACACATAGAAAAATCATATTTTATTATATGTTTCGGTAATATCGCCTTTTTCGTGTTCATTTCTCCGGTGTGTAAATCGAATGAATTAAATAAAAGTAATATTATTTGAAAGTTATGGAGTAGTTTTTTGCATGTTTATTTTGAAAAATAAATCTGTCCATCAATCCCGAAAAAAAACAACAACATTATACTTTAATGGTTTTAAATAAATTAACGTTTTTATGAAAACAATGTTTAATCTGTGTATTGTTAAAGGTGTCAATAAAAAAGGAACACTATTTGAACAATCTAATCTATTTAAAGAAAAAAGAAAAGTTTCTTACTTATGACATTGATCAGTTGCATGAGAGAGGAAACAGTTCAAACTCATCTTAACATGTTTTTTTGTTTATCGGACGTGACATATTTCTACATGATTTTAACACATCCCAACTGAAATCTGCCTGTATTTCATTTTATATTTTATTTTCAAAAACAAAAAGTACAAATAATGTTATTTGAAATGAACATTGCGCATCACATGAATGGCAATGATGATAAAAACCAGAACGAAATAGATAAAATATACTTAATATGAATTCAATATTATATAGGTTTTATTTTTTTTTAAAAAAAACAAACAAACTTTAACAACAAGATAAAAAAAAATAAAAAACAAAAACAAAATGTGAAGTTTTGTAGGAAAGTAAACAACGAACTGGAAATTGTATCAATGTTAATATAAAAAAAAAAAAAATAGAAAAAAATTAAACTTTTTTCAAACATAAATAATTAATTCTGCAAAGTAATTAAAAAGTTTTAATGACTGGATTACAAATTTTTCTATTTTATTTATCATTTTTTTTTATTTTTTTTGTTTTGGTTGAATAAAATAAAATCCTATAATAATAAAGATGACTACAAATTCTATGTCTAGAATATTCGCGCCATACAAACACAGAGTACTCGCAACAAATGTTTTACTCTTTGGTTTGTTTGTTTTTTGGTCTCTGGCTTATAACATCCGTTGTTCTATAAATTTGTGTTGGTCTAGAGGTAGCCAGGCATCAGATATATAACAACTAGTACGCGACCGCCTATACCCACCAAATTGCCATATATAATACACAAAAGCTCATTGAATAAATAAAAAGGCGTTAAATTAACAAATGGTTGCACCCTTTTTTATGGCATTTTGCATGTATATTAGAGTTATAGATAGCAATGGTACTTTTCTGGGGTGGTAGATTTCGTTTTATAAAATGAAAATTCACAAAATCTTTTGAATTTTAAATTAATTTTTCGCAGACGGTTTTTCCATTGTATACGAACAGGCGCGCATAAAACAATAAAAATAATATAATGGGATTTGGTTTTTGAGTTTGTTTTTTTTTTGTTTTCATTCGTTTTTTCTATTTTTTTTTTTTTTTTTTTTGTTGCGAAAGTATTTACAGTTTTGGTTTTCTCTATTCAGATTCGAAAAGTATTTATTTGCAGCATTTAATAAATGTCTAAATACGAAATAGGGTTGAAAATCAAAAAAAAACAAAACAAAAAAAACACTGAGCTACTCTGGTTTATAAAAGGGAACAAAATATTTAGATTTAACGTGTTCATTTCGGGCTGTACAAACATATAAATTCCTAATAATTTATTAGGTAACAGTTTGTCTAAATTAATTATTTATTTCGATTGCATTGAATTGTACTTTATAGTATTTATATGATTTTATTCTATTCATTCAGTCATACAGATAAGAAAACAGAGAGGATATATAACATTAAATGAAAATCACTTATATTTATATATACAAAATGATATTGCGTAATGAAGTATTGGCACCACTCATTCAAATTGTTAACGAAAATGCCACAAAACCATTTTTCTTTTAAAGCTAATTCTTTCCGATACATTCGTCGGAAATGATTTCAATTCATTTTCTTTTTCTTCATATTCATTTCTTTAAAACATTTATATAGAGAGAAGAAAAAAAGGTCAAAAGGGTTTTTTAATAATATTCGAATAGCTAAATCAAATGGTTTTCTATCTTTACCTTACATAAAACCCATGTCTCTTCATTTCCTCTTTATCTTTTTTGTTTGTATAAAAAATAAATATATATATACATAAATATGTGTGTATGTGTGTTTGGAGGAGGCTAAGTGTATTTGCCTGCTTAGAATTTTCATAAAAATACGTAGTTAGGATAAGTTTCATATACATAATTCGTATATTACAAATCAAGAGCACAAACAAACTGGAAACGATTTTTTTTTTTTTCTAAATCTTATCGAAATTTTAAAACCAAAGAGGAAAAAAAATGTTCAGCGAAAAATTCAAAGCAATTTAAAAACGTTTGAGGCAAAGTATCAATAAATAGAATTTAATGAACCAAATAGGAAATTCAATGAGAGGTTTATTTAAAAAGAGTTGATACTTTTAAGAACGGATTTAGGATTATTGTGTACTTTGGAAATTTGATTTTCAATGCGAATTAAACAATATTAAAAGATTTTCAAATGGCACGGAATTTTTTTTTCATGCAAAAGGTACTATATTCAGAAAAACTTAATTATTCCAGATCGGTTTTTATATTTTTTTTTTTTTATTTTCACCCGTCAAAGAGACTACACACCTACATTTTTAATGGAATCATTGAGTTAAACTAATTTTGAAACGTTTACTACAATGAATTTTAAATAATCATATGCTTTCAATTATTTACATTTTACTATTCATTAAATATTTATGTTGTTATTGTTCAAGTTTAATATTGATAAAACACATACAGTAAATAATTAGATTGAAAATTCTGCTCACAAAATCTAACTTTCAACTAAGCCTGATTATAATTTCATCCGATAATTAATCAAACTTTAATTTATCAATACATTCAACATTCTCGTAGAACAAGCACAATTTGGGTTAAATTCTACCATTTACATAATTAAACACATCGAAATTTATTGTATTGAACGATAACTGAAACTATATGATGGTATATGTGAATGAATAATAAAAATAATTAAATCCCTCTGGAACAGACACACACACACATACACTACATACATACACACACACACACACACACACAATTGTCAATAATTTGAAATTTTCGCTATCTGCTAACTGTGACAGAAACAGAATGGATAAACGAGGGAAAAGTTGAAAATATTTTATTGTGTTTTGCCTATTTAATTATATTCAATTCAGAATAAAATAAAATAGGAAATGTTTATAGAACATTTCAAAATGAATTCTTTAATTATTAGTATGTTCTATGTTTAATAAGTAATGAAGTGAAGGAAATATACAAAAAAAAAAAGAATGTTCTGAATAAAAACGATTCTTCTGTATCAATTAAACATATGTTTGTTTTCCGAATGATGTTAATTTTGTATTATTTTCATTCGGTTGAGATGAAACGGACTGTGTTGGTGAATTTATTCGGATCGGTGACAATTCAGATGTTGGTGATGATGATAATGAAGAAAAATGAGACGAAATTATTGTACTATTATTTGTATTTTGAACATTTTTGTTTAGTTCATTTGGATTGATGGAGGATATTGTGCTGCTATGACTACTAATTAACTGTTCTATGTTAGAAGGATATTGAATTGCGAAAGGTTGTTGGGGTGGAGTTGGTACAGAGTGTGTCTGTTGCTGTATTAATTGCGTACTGTAATTATTATAA